>CAJQUW010008498.1:0-146366 GCA_907163375.1 Prostheceraeus crozeri | reverse complement strand
AAAATGTCATTGTCACTGTTCAGTCTCCACGCAAATAAGTTGCAATAAATGTTACTACTTGTTACTTATGAAGTAGAGTCCAACATTTATATGTAAACAGAAATCCAAATTGAAAATGTCATTGTCACTTTTCAGTCTCCACTCAAATAAGTTGCAATAAATGTTACTACTTGTTACTTATGAAGTAGAGTCCAATGTTAACAAGTCCTCTAATTCCTGCGTTAGACCAGTAGGTTGTTGCTCAGTTTGTTGCACATTGGGTGAATCAAATATGGATTCCGCTAATCTTCGCTTTTCTTCTTCTTTCTCATGATCAATGAAATCTTCAAGATATGTAAAATGCTTCATCACAAAATGAATCGATAAGGAGGAATTAGCTAAATTTGGATAATGTCTTGACATTTTGAACAATTTGATTAATAATGTTATATATGAACGTGAAAATTTAATGTTATGAGTCTCATTCAACTCTTTCACGAATTTTGTATAATTCATATTAGACAATAACTTCAGCCGCTGAAGCACTTCTCCTTGTAAAACATAGCAGCCTAGAAGATTCCGATGTGTAATTTTCTCAAAACCAATGAGTTTATTCAATGAAGAGATGCACGATGATGTACTTATAATATCCTTTTTCTCGAGAAATACAGGTAAATTGATGCTGTCAACATCCTTGAATGAATCTCGGATTATTTCAAATACTTCTCTCTTTTTATCTTCTTCGTTTCCACTCGTCTTCTGTTTCTTTCTTAGTGATTCAAGAATAATTTTTTTTGATATCGTTTTGAAGAAATCAAGACGGTCTGGTGAAATAAGAGGCACAACTTGATCCACGAAACAACAAAATTCTCTCTCTATTTTGCTGACGGAAGACATTGCAAATGAGAACTTTGCTTTCTAGCGCACACTGTACAATGACAGAAGAGAGAGAAATGAAAACAGCTGCCAGATGCTTTGACGTCATGCGGTTGTGCTGATGTGCTGGTAAGAATTAAAACAACTTGCCTAACGTACAACTAAAATCTAATTGTATCACAAAGCTGTAGCAACAACAGGAATTGTAAGAACGCCAGATGAAATGACAATAGTGAGAGCGCCTAAAGAAATTGTTAAACATGCTCCAACGCCTTGTGTTACATTCTTAACTTTAGTCCATCTCTTTCTTAATTTTTCATAATGCTCTAATCTTAATAATAATTGAGATTCCTTATCTTTCATATAGCGTACTCTATCTTTGTGTTTTTCTTTATTCATTTTTTCAATGTTAATCTTTTCAATATCCATTAAAGTAGAACTACGTTCATATGATAACGAAGGATATATTCTTGAGGTTCCTTCCACTTTTGTTCATCCACTTTTGCTTCTTCCATTTTTAAATGAATATTTTGAATGAATATTTTAAATACAATCTTCTGCTATATTAGGTCAACGTGATATTTTTTGGGCTACCTAAATTTTCATCTGCCTACATTTTCGACCTTCGGCTACGTGATATTTTTCGACCAGGTGATATTTTTTAGATTACGTGATATTTTAAGACCGCCTAAATTTTCGTCCACGTGATATTTTGAGACCGCCTAAATTTTCGATTACGGGATATTTTGAGACCGCCTAAATTTTTGAAATTTTGATTTTTTTTGAAAATTTGTCACTACCTAAATTTTCGCCCTTCGGCCTTCGGCCACGTGAAATTTGAAATCTACCTAAATTTTTGAAATTTTGATTTTTTGAAAATTTTGAAAAAACCCCGCAAAAGTGTGACATCCGGCGCAAGCGAAGCGAAGCAAAGCGAAGCGAAGCGTCGCGCCGGATGTCACACTATATACTACTCTTCTATACTTCGGTGAAAAGTTTGACTCTTCAAACTATGATAGTCATCACCGACTATACTCAACTACAAACAAAGCTAGATTAGGTTGTTTTAAGGATGAGTGTGCTGGAAAGTTTCTTGAGGAAATGATCCTACTAAAACCGAAAATGTATTCAATGAAATATCTAGACTCTACGAATCATAGCATCAAACGTGCAAAAGGAATTCAGAGAGCAGCAGTTAAAAAATTGAAACATTGATGACTATAGGAGTGTGTATTATAGTGAGAATGATACAACTGAAGATATGACAATTATAAATTCAAAAAATCACATAGTTAGCACAAAATCATTTAGGAAGCGAGGTCTTTCACTTTGGGAGGATAAGCGCTGTTGGCTGGATAAAAATTTATCATTACCATATGGACACTACAGCCTAGGTCTTCCCCCACCGTCGAAGAGAAGGAGATGCCTTCCTGTCACAGGTGATGTAGAATAAGTCTAAATAAAAAAACAATACAATATTCCACTTGTAATAGATCTTGCGATTGCTGCATCTTCCGACATGTAGCAACACTTAATAATACATAAGTAGTCTTACTAAAATTGAAATTTCTACATCTGTCCGATATGTAGAAATGATTACTAATAAATAGGTAGTCCTAATGTGAATGAACATGTGAAGAATTTGTACTCAACATCATTCCGATATGTTGAGCTAATAAAATAACAAACTTTAGGCAAACATTAAACCTAAATTTGAAACACAGCTTTCGGAACATGCCTCATTACATTAGAACATGGAAACTTATTGACGTTCAAAACGCTCACACAACAAATTCTAAAAGAATAGCATTTCGTCATTCAATAGCAAATAGTGATCGAAAACATCGTGGCGTTTGCATTAGTATTGACTCATTGCCTTCACTGAAAGACTTTGCGGATCTCATTGACAACCATAAGACTCGGATCAAGATTCCTCTCGATGACAAGGTATGGATAAAGTGTGATTAATCAGTCAAACTATGCGTCTGTTCGCCAAAAGGGGAAGATGTTGAATATCGATTTTTTCGTTTCAGTGACGTCACATGGGAAACCTTTACAAGGGAGATACTACCACAGATAACGTCATTCATAAAAGATGGAGGACATCAAACTGTCGGAAGTTGGAAATCGGATGTTAACTACAAAAGCAACGTCAAAACTCAATCTACAAGAGATCGAGAGGAATATACCCAACCGAAAACAATGGTTACTGATAAAACGCAAATTGAAGCCGACAACGAGCTTACATCTTGGAAGACCCTCAATGTTAACATGGAGGATTCAGAGGAAGGATAAATCTCTCACTATCCTATTCTTTCCAAATGGAACAATCCAATGTATTGGAAGGGTCATGGAGGGTGATCTCTCATATCTACACTTAACTTTGGAACATTTACTTGGTGATTCATTATCTGATTGGAAAGTGAAGACGATGACCGTGTTATGTGAATTGCACTATCACTATCACTTCCGCAAAGTTACATCATCACATAATCTAACTTATGAAGTGGAGTTATTTCCAGCAGCTCAATTGACTAACTGGTATCCATATCATGTTCATGTGTTCCATAATGGAAAGATTGTGATAACCGGCATCAAAGACATAAGTGATGTACCTCCCATCATATGTGATTTGAAAAATGTTTCATGAAAACCAAATTGTAGATTTTGTATATATGTGAATAGATAATGAAATATGAATATGTTTTTGTTTTCCTTATAAACCCTTGTTTTGGAAAAAAGAGAGCAAGTTAATGATACAACATAAAACTTTATTTCAAAACTGTTTCAACATATTTAGTAAGAATTACATCATTTTTATCAGTTTTTTGAAAATAGTTCTAAAGCACTTTTACAGTTATTTTTCAATGGTCTCTCGTTGACAAAATAGAGTACATAGCCACCGCACATTAGAGATGTATTACTTTGAAGTGGGAACGATGTCACTTTCCTAACAGTCCAGGAGAACTGTTCATCCATGATGCGATATCATGTAAACGAGGTTGATTAAGAGAGTCAAAATATTCGGCAACTTTATAACGATTGATGTATACAGCAATCCAATGTTTTCCGGGAAGATTGTTGGTATCCGTATTGATGATAAGCGAACAAGGATAGAAAGGAATTGAATCAGGTAAATTATCTCTAGAAAAGACATTGAGAAATATTGTCTTGGAGTAGGGATGAGCTTTCCTCATTTTCCTCAAGATTTCTATGTTGCTTAAGTTACTCATCTCTGATAGCTGACAGTCACGTCTCTCATTCTTGTTATCTCAACTTTGCTATCATAGATAGCATAAATGAGACAAGTCATTGTTTTCTTCAAAGGTGACTCAAATGATACCTCCAGTCGTAGATTTCCAGGCTTTGTAACTCCTACGCTTTCACCACCTAGATCTGCATCTGCTGTGAGGTTGTACATAATGAAGAAGTAGCCATTCTTGTACATATCCATTGTAAATTCCATTTGAATCATCTGTATTAAACATGTTGAGGGCGGTGAAAGTAGAACCATATTCACGTGCGAATTTACCATCTTTGAAATTAGGCTCATATGCTTTGCAAGATACAAATTTCCCATCCTGATAGAGTGCTAGTTTGCTAACATTAAAGTGTTGGAAATTGAAGGGATTCTTTTCAAAAGCACCAATGAATGCCTCATTTTCCACAAATGTGATATACACCGCCTTTGGCATTGCAGTGGGAAAAAGATTTGGGTAGGCATGTGAGGATGATCCCGCAGCAATTGTGAAGTTTGTCAACACACTGTGATTAACTGGATATATTGCATTATTTTTCCTCAATCCTGTCGCATGCTCGTTGATGACTGACGGGTTCATTGTTACTCGCCTTACATTGAGCACGGCATTACTTATGTTGACTTGATAGTTTGTAGCTCCGAAAGCCATTAACGCGAACTCAGGATTAGCACGAATAAATTTTATTTGCATTTTAACCTGTGATAGCAGATATCTAGATTGACGAAGGAAATCAAGATAGACGGGTCCTTTCAAGTATAATTCCTTTGAATCCGCTGTTAAATCCATTCGTCTTTTCAACCCTGTATTTGAGACATCATCAAATTTCCCTTGCTGATCATCATACCACCCAGAAACTTGCAAGTGTGACTGTTTAGCTTGCTTTTGAAATTGAGTCATTGTATGTATATATGCTCCATATCGATATGCTCGATCCCCTCCTTCAAACTGTTTGTCATTCAATATTAGATACACATCTGAGAACAGACTGGCAATAGGAAGATTTGCTAATCCCACTTTATCCTTGGATGAATCGATATTTGTACCATCAGTCTTCTTAATTTGTATACACAACTCTAAATCAATGGATTGACAGTCAATATAATCTTGAGGATTTCAGGTATATCAAACTGAATAGGCTGCTGGTTACCATCGATATTTGTTGTGGGGACTATGTCTACAATTGTTGAGGAGATGATGTCTGTCTGATGAGGGGGAGAATCGAAGAAACACAAAGCCGAATTGATACTCTGCATCGTATTAGCTTTACAAATATGTTGTCTTCCTTCGTTTTGACTTGTTTCTAGTCGCTGTGGAATTTCGTTTGCGCTTTCTTGTTTTCACTCGACGTCTAGATTTAGAACGTGCTGCTCTAGTCGGCTTTTTACTTTTCCTGCGTCTTTGCTTAGTACCTCAACCGGATCCAACTTGTCTTGACTTCCTACGCTTCTTCCGAACTGTACGTCTCGTCTTTGTTAAATCATCTAATGCGTCTATGGCAGATTGCTGCGCGCGCATTTTCATAGATTCACCGATATCCTCACCTTGAAGCGCATCAGCTGCAACATTTGCACCAAAATCTAAAGCCCTGCTTCCAACACGCTTCATGATTGGTACGCCATACTTTTTGAGTGTTGGAAGAACCATACGTCTTAGTGCACCAAATATGCCTCCTCCAACTTGTCGTCTACCTCCAACAAACACGGGATAACCGCTCTGATATGATGGTCTACTGTAAATGCCTGTCATTATGACTATTGAATAACTATGGAAGTCACAATAGCGTAAAGCCTTATTCTCGTGACCTAATATGTAGGGTCAAAACAGTGACACCACCACAGAACGGTATTACTTCTCCTGCGTCATCATGAATTGATATGTCAATTCTATTGATGAAATTTCGGCTGATTGGTAGATACATTGTGTTAAAAAAATTCTCGATTGATTGGTTGCTTCCTTACGGATGAGAGAGGAAATGTGCGCAGAAGTGGGGCCTCAATGTCGCCAACCCTTGTATATTCAATAATGTTACAATAGACGTATAAGTTACTTATATCACGCTCTAGTGATGGGGCTGTATCGTCTATTGATGTGCCTTCATAAATAGTTGATTTTGAGAATCCCAATGTGGTCGTTAACACGCTATCCAGCTTGATAAGAGAGTTCTTCCCTACCTTTAGAATCATGCGTTTCTTATGTGGGTCATAAGAAAAGTGATATTCATCTGCATCAAGTTAATCTACACCAAACTCATTTAACTTTGTACACAATTGATATGGCGTTTTCAAGCTTTCAATGTTCAAATTAACTCTTTTTACAAGTTCACTGGAAGTAGACAATTCATCACCCAATATGTCTTCGCTGTATACGTGGATATCCCATGAAGCATTTGTTGATGCCTTGAGTTTAGAAGAGGACAATTGAACCTTGAATGTATCATTTAATTCTGTCAACCAAGGTGCGCTTTCAAGGCCCTTAAACATCCCAATCATTTCAGATCCGAATTCAATAACAGCGGACTCAGACTTTTCCAATGGTGTCTTTTTAGTAAAAACAATAAATTCTGCCTCCGTTTCAACAGTAAATAAAGTTACTTTCTCTTTCTTATATTCACAAGTCATTAACGTTTCTGGCACTGATCCTTGAAACTTTCTTGCAAAGTCTTCAACACTTCTAATGACCTCAAATTGATTTTGCTCCTTTTTTGTAATGCATACAATGGCACAATTCTACATTGAAAATCAGTGACTTTCCTCTCCGAATTCCACCCACGTCCATTGTACCAATACCTTGATGAGAAAGTTGTTCTGGAATACCCAAAAGTATGACTCAAATCCTTACCTAATACAAGAAGAACATGCTTCCCTTCCTTCATCAATTTTGTTGACCCCTTTATGACTGGTTTGTAGAATTTATTCAAAGTCAGCTTGAAGAGATCATTTATTCGTTCAAACATTCTACCGACTTCCTTTTCTGTATCTTGCAAGCTCATTGTGGGAACCTTAGAATCAAAAGTTGACGTTGCAAATGCCTTTTGAATTTTAATCATGTTTTGGACAGATGGTAAAGATGTTGAAAAAGGATGCAAAGTTAGATGATGAAAAGCCCATGTACCATGTAGACTATTTTGAAATATGCGAAAGCAATCATCCTTCTCTCGCACTTCTTTATGTAATTCAAAATAGTTGTTCTTTATCAAACTGATATCGTTGTAATAAGTAATTTCAGTTAGAGCAACTTCATGTGGTCCATGCAGAGTAATTGGATTAGCGAATTCAACAGAGTATAGAGATGGTTTGTTACTTGGGAATATCTTGGGGTTGCTATTGCTTGGAAGAATGATGTTGAAGTTAGTAGACATGTTAAACTCATATGGAAGAAGTCACATGTTATGTTAGCTTAAAAAGTTACGAGTGTCTCCCACCTCCACATTTTGTAGATCCTGGTGCGTTATCCAGCTATTGAATGAATCAGGATATCCTTTCCATTTAACTAGATATTTCCTTTGATTGCCATGACCTTTCCTCCTAATTATTTTGTCAATCATATACACCTCTTCACTTCTGTCTACTACTTGCAATTCATAAGAGTAAAATTTTCCTTCAATTGGATTGCCATGGTAATCTATTAATTTATACATGGTGGGTCTAAATTTTGTATTTACTTCATCCACAAAAAACTCTTCTTCAGTCCAATTAGGTAGATACCCCTTCTCAAATGTAGACTCTACCTTTGAAATCCGAACTCTATCACCAACATTAATTTTCTTTTCATTGGAAATGTTTTTCGCTTTCTTATCATACAATCGAAGCCATACATCCATCGCATTATCTGGGGTAACATCAACTGGTTTCATATTAATGATTCGATGGTAGCTTTCATTGTAATTCTTAACAAATTTCTGCAGCTCACCTACCCAAACATGTGTATTTTTTGCAGTGAATAGCGCCATATTTTTGTCTTCAGTGTGCGATTGAACCTCTCAACCATGGCAGCTTTATAAGCACTTTTGACACTAAACAATTCCACATTATGACTTTTAAGGAGACTTCGAACATGAGAGTTTTCGAATTCCTTCCCTTGATCGGTCTGAATTCTATGCGGAACACGCCCCTCATCGAAAATGCTCTGAAAAGCCGCTTCAACTTCTGGTCCTCGTTTAGATTTCAGCGGACGTGCCCAAGCATAGCGAGATAAAATATCTATTACGGTTAAGATGTATTTATAGCCATCATTGTACTGTGATATCTGTTGCATGTCAGCCAAGTCCGCTTGCCATTGACTATCTATATTGTTAACAACATATTTTCTTGTTGGAAACCGCTTTCTCGCATTTTTGTGAAGAGTGTAAGTCGGTTGACTCCTTAACCACTTCTTGACTTTCTCTATTCCCACACCTGCTGCACGAGCTAGAACCTCCGGACGACCGAAACTTTCGGGGTGATTTAAGTCGTAATAAATCTTTCTGAGTTTCACTGCTGTACTCATCGTCTTTGTTCTGATTTGCACGCGTATTACTCGCAGAGCAACTGCTAACACAATTGATATCAACCTCTATGCCCTCTTCTGCTTTACCTTCGAGCGCAGATTTCAAACAACAGCAAATTTTTGTAACGACATGATATGAGAGAGGCAAGGCTTAATTCATATTTGCTTAGTATTTACTATACTCCTTCGCAACACGCATTGAGCGCTTAGTAGCTCTTTTTCGTTGCAGATCATCGGGATCATGAAGCTCTCGCTTGACCGCCATCGTGGGTGTTTTACTCTTTGATCCATCTTGTAAGTGACCCTTATCCAATTCATTCACAGTCGGTCCTCCAATAATATTGTGAGGTACATTTTGATCAGATAAAATTTTCTGAAAATATGACCACCCTTGTGGTGCACCTAGTTTTCGCCTTACATCTCTGACAGCATATTGCAGAAGGTCATCTATGTGACTATTTTTAATAGCATCACCAGTTGTTTCATCTATTATCTCCCCTCTCTCATTGAACTTCACATGTGGATCAATGAAGTCAAATAATCGCTCAGCGCGCACACGATATGCGATATGGTCGAGGTGTTGACAAGGTTATAAATCGTCGCAACTTGTCACGAATCTGTCGCCTCTTGTCAATGTTTTCAGCTGCTAACTGCATTCGTCGATAGGGATCCTTAATCTTCTGAATTTCCATATCCTTTTGTGTTAGTTCCTTAAGTTGATTCGTAATAGGTTGATCTATATTTTTGACTTCCTGTGCACTTTGTAATGTAGTCAATTGTACATACTCCTCTTGAGGAATGACTACCATCTTAGAATACGACATGTTTGAAAATAATAAGGCAACAAAGTACATTGCTTAAAACTAACTGTGAACCGAGGAAACTGTCATTGGTTCAGCGGAATTAGGTATGATATTTGTTCGAAATCGAAGTCGTTCCGGACATTCCTGGGTTAAATCAATAAATAGATAACCATGTGGCTTCTTTGTTACATCTTCATATATTTTTGAAAGTACTTTAGGTTGTTGAGGTAATATCTGTCTACTGAGATGATGTATCTGACTGCTATCTCTTGGATTTTTAAATATTGCCAAATAATGTGTATTCAAACTTCTAGTTCTTTGCTCTTTCCCTCCATCGAAGATGTTTTGGGTGATGTAGATAATAAAAGCTTCCCTATGATGTGCAGTTTGAATGAACATTTCGGTTACATCCTTTGAAGATTTGCTTTCACGTAATAGGTCATCTAATACTAGTAAGTCACCTGCTTTGATATCCTCAGTTGATGGCAACCCTTGCTTCACCTCATAACCTTTCTGGCGAAGTGCAGAATGTAGTTGTGGTTGAAATATTCCATAATACCATTTGACTCTCTTAATTTCCTTGTTAAACATTTCATTTCTATATTGTAGCAATTCAGTTACAAATGTAGTTTTACCGGACTGACTTGGTCCAGCGACACACATTGTGAGATCAGTTAATAGACGAAAATCTGTCATCTTATAATTCCATTAGCATTAAACTCATCATCCCGCTAATTTTGCTTAGAACAACAAAACAGACACATGTTCCAGATCACGTTTATTTACATTCAGAATAGAAACTTTCAAGTTACATTTACAAATTAAAACATTTACAAATTAAAACATTTGTGTTTCCTCATCACAATTAGGATTATAGAAAGTTTTCAAGTCAGCATCTTGGCGCTTCAACTTCAATTTAGGATTTCCATCTTTAGATTTCCGTCCTCGCTTTTTGCTCTCTTCCTTCCCATCACTTGAAGCAGTCTTATCAATGTTAATTAAACATTTATCAATTGGTAGTGGTTCATAGACTAGTTGAAGAACCTTCATTTGTAAAGATGCGACTCTACCAGTCGAACCATGTGAGCCAATATAAAGTCCGGTAACGTGCACTAAGCCCATATAGCGGCCCCGTTTGAGATCCTCACATTCCATCGCGTTTGTAACGAGATCGAATGCTTGAAAATGATCCGATAGTTTTAAAAACAGTGTATCGAATTCCGGCAATTCCTTGTAACCAACTCCTTCATCTAATGCCTTTCTCCAATGAGTGGGAGCACTTTCAGGCAGCTCAACACATTCTTTCGCGAAAGAGTCAATAGTTTTAAGAATCACCTGTTGCCATTTTGGAAAAATCACTCGCATTTGTCTCATATTGCTATACCCTGATGTAGACATGCCATTACTGTGGAAGAATGGAACTTGAAGATAAAAGCCATCATCACCATAATTCAAGGTTTGAAAGTAGAATGTATTTCCAATCCCTTGCACCTTTCGTGTCGGACGAAGCTTCAAGAGATCTTTCTCAAAAGCGTCACCTTCCTCTCTGATTGTATACATTTTCTGAGTCATGTTTCAACAAGTACTTATTCGGAGCTTTCAACCAGCGCAAATGAATTGTCACTTGAAAGTTGTAAAATATCATTAAAGCGTCTTCCTTATATACACGTATATATGACTCATCAATCAAAGTGATGACGTGTCACTTTATGATTCGCTAACCTTATATTAACATTGCAGCAGTTGCTGCAATCCTTCCAAGCGGACTATTGATTACACCATTAATACTGTTTCCAATATCATTTAACATACTTAGAAACCCACCACCACCGCGCTGAATTAAGTTTCGCCTTTTCTTATCACTACTCCTTGGATTTGAAAACTTTTTTTATGCTATTCAAAGAGCCAGCATTCAACAGAGGCTTTCTAAATAGGTAGACATTTGTGTATTGCAAAAGCTAAATCACGAATGAAATCATCACTTGAATTTTGAATCAATTTACACTTCTTCTTATTATCATGTATCCTGTTTAACTTTCGAAACGCCTTTTTAAACTGACTTGAAGGTTTGAAGGACCGTTTCGATTGACGAGAAGATGCCTTCCGTTTTACAGACATTTTTATTCTAATATGGAAATAGATAATACAATTACAATTTTTGCTTAGTACTTGCAACATTATATACAAAAGTTTACAAGCAATTCACACAGAGTTTGTTGCTGGTACTTATATCGAAATTACATAAAACACTTAACAAGTTGTAGAGGGAAACTGATTATACACTCACATCGGCTAGAGTCTGATTTGTAGCAGTTATGAGCTGCTCAATGTCTTTCATTAGATGTTTTGAAATTGGACAGCACATACAGCAGGGCTTTGAATGGAAAGTCTTTAAAATATTGGCATCGTATGCCCGCAAACTGATTACCTCAGAATGTCCTTGAGCAGCCACATTGATGCTTACTGATGGCGGTCCACTGAACAAGTCAGTTTGCATTTCTCACCTTCTCGTCAAAGTAGCTGGAGGTGATAATGTCATTGGAGACATGTGTTGAGTTTCCGTTGGATACTGCTGCACCAACAGCGAGAGTATTCCGGTACAATCTCCGTTTGAGCTAGTGGGCGAAATACTTCATTGAGCCAAAATCTTGCAACTCGTGTAAGAGCGTTGTTCACGACTCTCATTAACATTCTCTACACCACAACGTCCTCTCCGCAGCGGAAATACTTCACTATTTCCTCCATCACATCAACCAAATCCGCTTTATAGCCAGTTATATTCACGGCAGAATAAAATATATTGCCGGTGAAGAGTTGACTTCGGTAAATTATTGAAATGGGAATGTTGGTAGTGAACGACATGCTGATTGACATTGTATTAGCCTCAAATTATGCTTGAAATAGAACGGTACAATGTCCTCCTTATATAGAAAAGTCACACAAAGACACAATTAGTGACCAATCACAGACCTGCATGATGACTCATCATGCACGATATACAGTGACTGTTGAAGATATTTCTTGATCACAACGGGAACAAGATGAAGTTTCAAAGGGTACATAACATGTAGAACACATAACGCTATGAGAAACATGGTTAAAAAGAGAAGGGATCGTTCCTGTTTAAAACATTTAACGCAGTTCCGTTCACACAATAATTTAAATGTCTCTTCTTCTAATTTCCTTCTGAAGTCACTTTTATTGGGAGAACTTTTTATTAAAACACTGTCAGATGTCTCCTTCTTTCCATATCGTTCCAATTTGATCCTCCTAATTTCACTATCATTGCAGTGTAGCATGGAGAAATCCTCTACCCACCTACGATCCAAATTGTGATTTATAGCATCCTCATCTAGATCCATTAGTCGATCAACTAAATCACCAGCGTTGATATTTTCACTGAGATTTGTTACAGTTTCTATAGCTTTGAACGAATATCCAAGGTCTCTTGCGACAACCCAGGACGTTGGGATACTAATCATCATTATGTATATCATCAAACAACTATCTCATATTTATAGCATAGTTTGTCTACGTAAAAGGAAAATCAATGTGTCATCTTGATTACAATTGTTGCAATAGTCACAATAGTCGCAATTGAGCAAACCCATTCAAAATCAAACAACGGACGTCTATCGGTACGTACCCAAGTGCTCAGAACCAAACCACACAAGTTCGATCATAGACGTTCCGAAACACAGTGTACTCAACCGAGTGTACCAAACACATGTACCTATCCAGTAAAACAGATCTCATACAGGTTCCTATTTATAACACTGAATTATACATGTACCTATCCATGTACCTATTGATAACTAAATTATACATGTACCTATCAATGTACCTATTGATAACACTAAATTTTACATGTACCTATCCATGTACCTATCCCTCGCAAGTAGGGCACAGTTTTCACTACTAAGGAATGAACCGTGATAGTGAAAAAAGGATTGTCGTTCGTTTCACTCGGTGATTCGGTAGAGAAGACAAGCCGCTCTAGCTTCGATCACACTTGCGCACCAAAGGTCACATCAGAGACAAAAATGAAATAATGCTAGTTTGTTTGAGATCATTACTT
Source organism: Prostheceraeus crozeri (assembly GCA_907163375.1). Taxonomy (NCBI): domain Eukaryota; kingdom Metazoa; phylum Platyhelminthes; order Polycladida; family Euryleptidae; genus Prostheceraeus; species Prostheceraeus crozeri. The sequence goes on along the minus strand of CAJQUW010008498.1, from coordinate 132,885 downwards.
TTTACCCTCACGTTAATCGTGTATGATGGCTCCTCCAAGGCGCATATTAAAATCGAAAGTGTACTCATATTTTTTGGAGAAGGATGGGGGATTTCCTGCCTGGTAGAGACTGGAGAAAAATCGTGTGAAGCACGCATCAACTAAATGGGAGGAGCCCTTAAAGCGACATCATAAATCGGAAATGATTGATAATTGATGCAGCAATGATCACCAAAAAATAGGTTCAGGTACTATGATGTACGTAGGTTAACAGTTTTTTTAAAAAAACTAGGCTTTATATAATTGCCACTCGGGGTCGGAGTCCTATCAAAATGATAGGACTCCGCATTTCTGCTTCAAATATACACCACTACTAAGCTTATTATTAATACGTGTAGTAAAGAGATTATTTGAGCTTATATACACGATTTTCTACTTCTGGCTTCTTGAAAAATAATATTGAAAACCAGAAACAAACGCATGTAGTATTTGCGAAATGGAGAATAGTTTTGTGCTCGAATATGCATATCAATATGTCTGTATGAATTGGTGATATCAAAACATCGTTATTTTGAATGTGTGTGTATGATTTTAAAATGGAGTTTTCCCAAACATTGCTATTGTTGTCAATGGCCACCCCTTCCGATTTTTTCGGGCCGCGGCCCTGTGTTAGCAATTACGTACATTCCTGATACAGGAGTTTCATGACTTGAATATGCGAGTAGCTGACTGGGGAAACGGTTTTGATTATAAGGACTTGATTATTAGTGATCAAGATTTGTGAAGCAAGATGTTAGAATCTTCGCTTTTCAATTAAACCATGGCGATGCAAGAAAACTGAACCATGGACGTTGAAATGTTGTTAATGAACAACCAATGTCATCCACCGAAATGAATTGCATATCTTGCTGCTGAAATTTACATTGTCTGAGCTTCCGCCGATAAGGCGGAAGGATTAAGTTATTGCATAGAAAAATAAAAAGTCATATCAAAATATTGATTTTTTGGACTCAGTCTTTGTCCTTACTATTCAGAACATATCCTGATGACAGGGTAAAGCCGGGTATTATCGACATAAAAATAGTTTTCCGCCTCTCACGGTTCTATTTCTTGGATTTGATATGAACTGTGATATCCAAGTAATCTCTTCTTACTCGAATTTGTTAGTTTATCGATTTAATTTATGATTCTAGGTGAAAGTAAGGTGTGTAAACTATAATGATCGTATATCGACACCTTGTCGAGTATTATTGAATATTGACAGTTCCAAAAAGAAGCATCAAAATTTAACTGGTACAGTAGACTAAAGACATTAGAAATTGTATCAAGCGAAATTTCACACATTTTTTGTTTCTTTGATTGTCTGATTGGTTGAAATTTCATAAACTGAAAGCTGTCTAGATAGGCGAATCCAGACGAAGAGGAAATCCGTACCTTTTTCATGCATGCAACGCAAGCGTGTAACACAGCGGAGGTGATGAAGTTTAGCATTTCCAGGCAGTCAAAGAGACAACAGATTTGTGGAATTTTGCTTCATGTGATATCCCTGTTCACCAATCAACTGCTAAATAAAAGACCATGTGTATGGCCGCCACCAGGCTGCTTTTTTGTGTGAAAGTGGCTAAAGTATATCCCCAATTGCCTTTGATAGCGATCATGTTGCTACTTAGTGGCATTTAACCCTCATACGGCGCACTGTTTTTCCCTACACCAACGGCGCACATGTAACATTTGTTACACTATATACTTATTTCGAGTTCACAAAGGCTATCCGCCAATTAGTCTATATATGATGCTTGACACTTACATTGAATGATTATCTGTTTTTATACATCCCAACACTTTGTTATAACCCCCGAAGCCCATAGAATTAGGAACTTGAAATAGTCATCTCAATTGTATCAAATGTAGGCCTAGATTATTCCCGAAAGATAGAGATAAGAAAATTGCTTTGAAGTTCTTATTTGATATATGTATACGTATCTAATATCAATCTATTACAATATTTTTCTCAATCTTATGTAGAAAATGTCAGTGTCATTCATTTTTACATGATAGACAGACGAAGGGCGCATGATCAGGACACACAGGGCAGCGACAAGTATCACAAACTTTACGTACTAGTCGGCGTGTTTTGCATAAGCTGCAACGACGAGGTTACCATCTTGTTGTGCAACTGTTGCTGAAGTCGATGAAGATCCCTCCTGAATAAGCCCAGTGGAAATAATAGTCTTTCTCACCGGAGTTTGCATGTACAGATTGATCGATCGTTTTTCGATCAAAGGTGTTATCAATTCTTCACAGAGGTCACTGATAAAAAGTCGACGAGCTTGTAATTTCCCTGAATAGTCTTCAGGATGCATGATCCGCCAAAGAATTCAAGGTTGCAAGATCCACGCAATTGAAAAATAGTTTCATAGGCCAGCGATTGATTTTTCGATTACATGAATATGTTTGTACACGCTCGTCGCAGGAATCTACCGCACCTTTCGTTGAGTTGTAGTCCAGTACTATGACAGGTTTTCGACTATGACTTTCGTCCTCAGACACAGCCACTTCATGGTGCATTGTTGAAAGTAAAGTTACCAGCTTTTTCCTTTTGGTCATATAAGAAGGGGTCCGTAAGGAGTCCGTGAAATCCAAACATTGACCAATACATTTCTCTTCCGCGTGTTATCTTCATTGCATCAGAAATTTCTGCCTTGTTCATTCGGAGAGTTCCCAGTAAGGACAGTCTAATTTGCAGGAGCTCTTTTGCTAGGGGGACCGAAGTAAAACATTATCTACAGTTACATTCCGACCCGATCCAAACAAAGGGCGACATAAATCAAGAACAACTCGTTTGGCTAAACCAACTTCTGGCAGATGACCTTCCTTGCCCAAATATATATGCAAATTGTACGTGTAAGCATTGCTACTATCATTCAATAACCATACTTTGATTCCGTATCGACCTGGCTTTTTCGGCATATATACTCGAAACGGACACTTTCCGCGGAATCGGATAAGTTGTTCGTCAACAGTCACGTAAGCATTTTGGACATAGCACGCACGGCAGCGACTGGCAAATAAGTTCATGAATTCCTGAAAAGCTGCCAGCTTATCACGACTACGTCTTTCTAACCTGCAAGAGAAGATGTACATGAATAACGCAGACATATATCAAATACTCGTACTCATATACCCTGTGGGAACGCATCTTGCTAATATCAACAGATTATCTGGCGAGGTAGCGATTTTGTGGATAATTTTTTTAAAGGTTCATTTTCGTGTAAAAACTATCTCCGCATGTGAAAATGGTCATCATTTATCCAAAAACATGTGTAAAATTAAAAAACGACAGGTGGCGAAAAAGTTGCTATAATTAGCTGGTAGATATTTGTTTACTAATGCGAGCTGATTTTTCGCCAACCGGCGAAATCGTGGATATTGTAGCAACTAATTAGTGGTAAGTAGTAATGTTCGTATATTACCTTCACATGAAAATATATTGTATACTCAGTCTGATCTGATAAAAAGGGATCTTTTTTAATTCACGAAGGCTTAAACTAAAAAAAGTATTTGTCTTCCATAAATGTCGCAGTAAATACTATGATATTGTTCAAATATTTGTCATTGTTGTAAATTATTGAATGTCAAGAGATGTTATGAAAATTGATATATGCGGATTCTCTATATTCTTATCATTATCAAAGAATGATAGTCTGCACTTATATCTTAGATAGATTAGCCATATGTGAGGGATAGTGAGGAGGTGAGGGAGAGAATAGAGCCTCGACTGTAGAGGCGGATTACTAAAGAAAACAAGAGAGAAAGTCAAAAGTAAAAGGTGACATATAGAGCGCGAATTGTCGCCGGCGAACTTCGCAAGCGAATATCCCGCAAATATGACTGAACTTTAGCATGATATTCTGCAGCTGACATTCGCCAGTTTTTCGCAAGATTCGTTCCCACAGGGTATAATCTCACCTTGTTCTTTTATCATCAAATCGAATCATTCTCAGCAGAAGCTTGAACCGGCATAGACTCATGGTAGCACGCAGACGAGAGCGACCATGTCTTTCACTCCATAGTTGTTCATAATTTTCATGTGAAGATCGACAGATTCCGATCAGCAAAAGAACTCCAATGAATGCCATCAATTCTGTATTGTCAAGAGGCTCCCAACGCTTGGCTAACCAACTGCCTTCTCCTTGTTGCTGGATCAAACTTCGTGCATAATCATTTGTGTGAACAATAATCAGATTTTGCATTTCTTAAGTTATAAACTGTTCCAACATAAGTCGCTTAGTACCAGCGGAACGTCGAACGCTTGCCGTTGGACAGAAGATATCACGAAAGATATTGTGGGACCGAGTTTGAGATGATGACGGAGGAGTTGATGACCAGGAAATATCTGAATTTCTGCATTGAAAATCGGACACATGGCTAGGAAGGCCAGCTGATGTGTTTGGTGTATGGTCAACTTCATCTACCCTGTCTTCGTCTGTTGAATCGACTTCACTGTACAATTCGTCTAAAACATTATCCTCAGTCTCAGAGGCGCTGTCCGATGCTTCATCATCACTCGTCTCATTCTCAAACAAAGCAGCAATTGCTCTCTGCGCGGCCACTCGACGACCTGACAATCCATGAGTTGTCGATCTACTCATTGGATGATTTGAGGAACGTTTTTGAAATTTATTCCTAAAGATTGCTGCGTCAGTCAAACTAAATAATTAGATTGAATCATGATTGCTGATCTTATACAAAAGTCATTGAACAATAATGTAACAAACGTTACATGGTGCGCCAAATAAAGGTGGTGATTAAATCTGCGTATTTAAATATAGTACGCCACCATCTAAATTACTAATAACGGTGCAAAATGATAGCCAATGAACATTTATAGGATATCACCGATGCATAACAGCAAGGAAGCAGTGTAAGAAAAATAATGACAAGACAAAGATAAAAGTAACAAATGCTACACGTGCGCCGTATGAGGGTTAAAGTAGTAACATTCAAAGTAGGCACGGATTTCAAATTGCCGTTTTGTAAGAAATCATTAGAACAAAAAAATGAGCACTTTTCAAAAACCATTTACATGGAATTTGCTCCCCAATGAAATAAAAAGCTCAAAATCAATTAGAGAATTCAAAAAGAATATAAAATCGTATCTAAAAAAAAATATGGACTCATTTTAGAAACCTGACCACTCTTACTCTCTGCTCTAAATGTTATCCAAAGCTAAGCATCAGATGCGTTCGCAGAACAAATCCTCTGAGTTTTATGAGTAGCTATGCAGCAGCACGCATACTCTCTAGTGTTTGAACAATTTCTTTCTGGTTTGTGAACAAACATGTATATAATTATGTGCGGGCCAGTCATATACCCCTTCTTGTGGGTCCTCTGGTCCCTTTCTCCATTATTGTTGTATCTCCACATTGTTGTATTACCCCTGCTTGCCAATTCGAATGTACATACTCTGCTTGTTGTCTATGGAGAATAAACATATTTTCTATTCTATTCTATACATGTTTATTTACAAGTGGCCTATTTATTAATCAGTAAAGATTTTGTGGATAAAATTGCGAAATATTTGCCGTATACGGTATTCTTAAGGCAGGCAGCATACGGCTCGTTATTTCGATCCGATATCATTGTTTTTCCTGGTTTGACAGGAAGTATGACTTGTTTTTTGACAAATTGCTTTTTTCTTGATGTAACGGCTCGATCGATATCGGCTTGTCGGTGTCATCATATGATACTTATTCATTATGTCAATCGTTGAATGAGCCATTACTAAACTTCATTGTCTTATATATGGTCACAGAATTCCTCCAAGTTAATTTGAATGCTTGGATAATTTCATGAAACTCACATTTTCTACCATGATTTATAGGTTTATTAATCTTATGGCTTGCAAGTTGCAACTGCTAGGTCGTCATCCTTCGTAATCGCAATACGAGAATTTTCAATCCATGTTCAGAAGCTATAGGCCACTATCTCATAGTGAAGATATCTCAAACATAAGGCCACACACAAGCTTGCAGAATTTGACCTACTGGCAATCGCATAATGGATACGATGAACCGTAGTCCGTGTATTAGTTTATTTATTAATGATCGCTTTTTATCAACTTATAGGCCTCATAGGTTCACGATTTCATTTTCTATTTCGCCACAGTTCAATGTTGGGTATAAGAAATTCATGAATCGCAGCAAAAATGCCTACATTAGGGATTCAATCAGTAAAACTAGGAAAATTGGGATAGACCAATGGCCTATGCATAAACTCGCAAATTTGAGGCATAAACGTGTACAAACAGTTCTTTTGGCAACCTGTTGAATTTCACTTCATTATGATGACCTATAGTTCTGCTGATGTCATTAATTTCTTTTTCAAGATTAAAAATTGAATTGATATGCAAGCAGATGCGCTTACAAACGTCAACATGCAAGTCATCTAAGTTCCATTTCAATAACTCTTGTAGCTTTACATCAGCCGTCGTTAGTAATACAGCAAGAGCACTTTCCACCTTCACATATTGCGCATTCAGCTTTCGCTCAGGACAGCCCTTAACCTGCACGCAAACGTCATTTACACACACTAGGTTCCAGATCGACTAAAAACACTGTATTCCAACTCTCAATACTTGAGGGTGCATCCGAAAACTAACAGTGACAGATGCACTGATTTAGGCATCCATGTAGTCTAATTCTGTGGACAGATGTGCATCGTCAATAATGGATCGTCGGCATACATAAACACATTCAAAGAATTTCCAACATATGCTTGAATAATAACACTAGATTATGATAAGCAGAAGGGCTATATTCGATATAACTCCCTGAGTATACAAAGCATTTATGGCAACACAATTGTAGAAATTACAAAATATTCAAACCGGTCATCAGACTTTACAGAAGAAAAACGATACATAGATATTCTAAAAAGCTTTTAAAAACACAGAAAAGACTGATCATCTATCTTATATCATTAAATGTTCATTGTTCAATCTAATCATGCTATGCAGGTATCATCATCTTCATACAAGTTGAAATACTAATCAAATCATTTTTTTTCTCATAAATATTTTTACTAATACGAAGTGCCTCCAATTCGACACTGGAGTTCAGATGTCAATCTTTGATAATGCATATAGATAGAATAAAGACTTTCAATTGATTTCTCGTCCCTGAAATTTCGTTATGGATAAGTAGATTGCCCGATATGTTCAACTGCTCATAAATCAGTAATCGAATAATAAAATTCCAGCAAAAATCGACCAGTGGATGATAAAAACATTATACAACATTAACGGAAAACTGGACCTCCACGTTTATATTTTTCACTGGCCTCGTCACAATAGAGACTTCTACAAAAACTCGAAAAATCGGCACAAAATCGACATGATTTGTCTATGCAGTGATTTTTTCAAAATTTATCTCTCTTGTCGCATCAATCTCTTCATCTCTTCAGCAATCTCGGTGGGCTTGAACTTCGCAGTTCACCTGGTTTGCTATTCATAGTAGTTGCTTTCCCAGTTCCAAAGTCGTCTCCATCTAGCCATATTACACCCACAGTGATGTTGTCATTCGAGCCTCCTGCAATCGCTCGCTGGATAATCTTCTCTGCTATTTGACTTCGCTCAGTGTCCTTTAAATCTCCAATCAAGTCTGGATTATCTCCTTGACAGCCTTTACTGTCCCATAATCCGTCACTCGCGATTACCAGACATAATTCTTCGCCTGTTAATTGAGTGGAGGTGATGGATGGCAAGTTGCAGGCCTTGAGATGACTGTCTCCGAGGGAGCGAGTTATTCCAAGCAGACCTCCCACTCGAGGAGTTCCTCCATCTGAGATCCATCCACCGCGTTCTTCAATTAACCGACGCTCTTCTGCCACCGTCGGTCTGTGTAAACGGTCAGTTAACAGCAGTGCTCCTCCATCCTTATAGTAGAGCCACGCTAAACTGTCCCCGACCCATGCGGTGTAAATACAGCGTTCGTTCACCACACAAACTGTACATGTCGTTCCACCTGTCCAGCGCTGAAAGTAAATCATGAAAGGATAATTACATGCATTAAGACACACTGCTGATATTCTAGCACACATAAAATAGACAGGAGGTATGAAATATCCTAACATTTCAGGTGACATCTAATCATAACATTGTTTACTATTTGTATAGCGTTCCATGGTAAACGATCGGTTGTAGAACTGCCATCTTAAATACCACATATCTGTGTTATCTGTGTTAAATGCATTTAAGAGTCAGACTTCAACGAAGGCGAACTTTTGTCGAGTCATAAAGTCAGCAGCTTAGATCGTCTTTTATTGATTCAAGAAGTTTCATTGCTGTCTTTCATATCATTGCAATAAATTACAAAGTATGCTACTTCATTCTTAATTCATGCTCTGTTATATTATATGTCATTTTTATGTAATAATGCAGCGAGCTTTGGGCCATTCGCAGATCCATAAACACTTGCAAGCAAAATAATCCGTACTATTGACAATGATTGACTTGAAGTACGGGTTGTTTTCACTTACAATTCGAAGGTAGAAAATCAACTACGTAGAAAGTGAATAATCCTATCTTGCTCTATTGTAAAATACCTAGCGAACCACAACTGGTACACGAAAAGAACCACAAATGCGTGCAAGTAACTGCTACGAGTGCAGGTTCAATTATTTGTACCTGATGAACACGGTAGTGGATCGAAACGTTTTGTACAGTAGAACGAAATATAATAATGAAATGAATAACATGAATGATATAGACTCCATTTCAAGAAGTCACCAGTTGTTAGATAGCGGCACAGTGTTTTATAAAAGCACATATACTTTTATAAAGCAATCGGTGATTTTCCGGAAAAGAAGTTTACAACATGAACAACCCAGTTGCAAGGATATCTAAAATCATCAATCAAGAAGGAGGTCTGCAAAAACAAAAACAGAACCATAAATGGAGCACCGGCCCATACTAACAATAATAAACAAATGAGAAGTGAAAGAAAGTTTAGACTTCAATACATTACATAAATTTACCTATTCATAGGTTTCAAGTAGATATCTTCGCTCTATCCTCTATATTTCACTATCGACATGCCTATGTCAATATCTCAATCTGATATTGTGAATTCCACTGTGAATTTCATCAGCCGCTTTGCACATCTCCACCGCTGGTTGATAGCTGCATTGATCTGTATTAATTTTACAAGGCACTAAGAAGTTAGTCTGTCCTGACGATGTGATATGTATGGTCGAGAAATGTTGGCTTACTGCATTGGGGCCAAGTCAATGCGTCGAACAATTCTGCCGTCGAACAATTATTACGAGACATACTAAGTTACACTCTGAGAAAAGACCATAGACTCGTGATATATGAAAGATTCTTCGTTGTATTCTTCGCACAACAGTGGCCCTGCAGTTGTTGTGGTGAGGGAGTCTGCATAAACTCGACCTTCTATGTTTCTCATCAAATTGTGGTGTCATGAAAAGTGCTCCCGATTGCGATCATTTCAAGGAGCAACGAACTTCCGCTGTTTAAAGTGTACCGATGTTTCCCGATTGCCTGATGATAATTCACTCAAAGAAAATGGGATCACGCTGCAAGAGATCCAAGAACTTAGTTACCTAAGTATGGGCTCAGAGGCAGGTGCACAAGGAGCGGTTCGGACTGGCATCGCGGCTTGGTGGACGAAGTGGAGAGAATTGGCCAGTCTCCTTACCAACGGAGCCATTCCATCGCCAGGCTCGGAGGAGATGTTTTATTGTATTTGTATTTGAGGTGCATTTAAATTGTGCTTTTTCCAGTTTATGTATTTTGGACTCTGAATAAAATACTTTTACTTATATTTTCAATTTCTGAAATACTGTCTTTGTATTAAAGCATCTGTGTTTTGACATTGTAAAAGTAAAATATTTGCAGACCACCCAGCCGATTCAAATTTAAAAAAGCAAAAAAAAACGAATCCATAACTTAGAAAAGCGAAAAAAAGCGAACCGATAATTTTTACAAAAAAGCTATGTAGAATAGCGTTATAAAGACTTAGTATGTCATCAACCCATACACTACCACGAACACTACGAACTTGTGTAGGTTGCGAATATTATTTTCTTGTGCGAAAATGATGACTTGTCAGAACACCACTTAGGAGGCATTTTTCTTGCATCTTGTTAAACGATTCGCAAATACACCAGACCACATTTGTACGTAAAACTATCTTTTGTATTCTATTAATGTTCAGACATATAAACAGCAATCAATTAAGATTGCTTCAATTTTACGCAAATAATGTAGATTCCAAGATTGTTTCATAGGACTGTTGAAGCAAAGTGTTAAAAAATCAAAAAAATACTGCTAGAAAATTCTACAGAATGAAGACGATTTTATCATTTCTAATCTGGCTAAGGAAGTTTCTCTAGCTGCCATGCTTCCAACTGCTAATTTAGCCTGAAACTTTGAACATCTCTTTCATCTGAATATTCCAAAGCATACTGATATTTTCAAGTATTTATTAGATAGGTGTCTGTCAACTAAAGTCATGCGAAATGGATCATATGACGAACAAAGGATCCTTATTAAGGTTTTACATCAATGTGGCAATTACTTTATACAGTGATAGAATGTACACTAAAGGTTTATCTGAAAATCATTGTAGTTTTCTTCAGAACTCGTAAGCCTAATATTATGCTAATAATATTGATAGTAGGATGCATTTTTGTAAAGAAAGATAATACTCATAATTAAGCTATATTATTGAAGTAAAATTGATATTTTATTAGATGGGCATTATTGCAAACGTTAATTTAGATGTAAAAGTGTCAACTTGCATATTTACTATCAATGAAATTGGTATTGCTCAATTATGCAGCCCCATAGTGATTAGATGATAGATATTTCAAAAATGGAATTTTTCCAACAATAGACGGCTTCCAAAGAGAGAAAATTATGTAGTCAGTGACTTATTTTCGAGTGCACTCTTTACAGACTCTTTCCGTCAAGCTTTTGATTGCAAGTGGCCTATTCCAGAGATCAAAACTGCCTTATATGAGACATATATTAGTACTTTTTCAATCAAAACTTCTGAGTGTAAATATACATCAATATTATAAATCTAAATTGATGAAAACCGGCGATAAATTATAATATTGGCTAAATCTTTGAAAGCCTGCTTCAAAGGCCACTTATCAAGATCATGCTCTATGCACGTCTACTAAAATATGCAACCAAGTCTAAGCTTTGAATTGAATTGGAGATAGTCAATATTGAAAAACATTGACTAAATTTTCGTCTTCGTTATTCTGTAATAAATAACGAAAACGAAAATAAAATCAATGTCTTTCAATATTGGCTCTTCCAATTCGATTCAAAACATGATAAATAGCCAAGACAATTTATCTAAAACCAAGCCAAAACTTTACGATGCAATGCTCTCATTGGCTTGGATCGTTGACACCACTTTCTCTCGTTGAATCTTATGTGGACATTCCTATTTACTGACGCATTTGCCAGAAGTCACGAGTTGTTGAAGCACACGAGATAAGTCGATACCGCATAGCTCAGGACACAGAAGCTATGAAAATACATGTATACAGCGGGTGAAGTATGACGCAATCAGTATGACTGAATTAATGTAAAAGGTAGTCAAATTATTTGCAAAATAGTGCATTAGGCCTACTGGTACATCTATTCTTCAATCCATAACTCAGAGAGTTTCAGGTGGCTACAAGAAAATAGGATGCACATATCCGATCATATCAGTATCATATTAATGTCTTTATCAGTAGATGCAAAATGATTATTATACACATCAACTTTTTGCCTAGTTACACGTACTTCACGAAAATCACAGTGAAAGTGACAGTGCAATAAAAAATTCAACAGAAAATATTCCATTGTATATATCATCATCTCAATTTCATAGGCCTATTTATCAACACTATGCAATGCACCTCACTCATTTGCATAAACTGAACCGCTTGTTTCACTAATCCAACATCAATCTTCTAAGAAACTCGATAGTAGGCCTCCAGTGTGTCTATGGCAACCTAGCATGGATTGATGTCTCGAATTCTTTGACTGATAAATTCGATGACATTCATTTGTAGCATGTAACCCACATGTACTTTCAACATCAATTCAGAATCGTGTAAAAGCTATAACACCATGGCCTCAAAGTTACTGTAAAAAATTGTGCATTTACCGGAACGCACTACGATAAGGCTTTGCCTTCAAGAATTGCTACATGATCTTTTGATAATAAGCGTACATTTTCCAAGTCCAATATATAATAGTTATTACATAAGATTGCGCAATCGTCAAGATATGCATTCAATTGTCAACACATGGATGATTGCATGACTAAAGTAAGGGGCCACATGACAAGAAGTCATGTTGCGTTGGCAACATGTAAAAAATGGCTGTACTACAAAACACATTTTCCTACTCTACCAAAAAAGCGAAAAAAACGAATGCCACTCGATAAAAGCAAAAATTCAGGCATATTTTCGAAAAAGCGAATAAAAGCGAAAAAAGCGAATGTCTGGGTGGTCTGTATTTTTAATTTATCTAGCAAAATATGTATTTGTTCTCTACTTGATCTCTGCTGGTCAGGTCTAGCCTGAGTGAGGTGGACGACTGTTCTATTCAACTACTTATTTGCGACGATTTCGAAAATGACAATGACCTAGTAAGATAAATACAGTATTTATACAGCAATTCTATTATATCATCAATGATGAAGAATATGGTCCTGAGAAATCATGGAATGTTTTCCCATGAAGCTGATCAAATAAAATTTAAAGCAGCATTAATGCATGAACATGCGTTTAATCGTGAAAAGATGCCTGCATCGAGATATACGGACTAATTCTGTAAATCTACTTTACCGACCCTAGTTCATAAAGCACATGCACTTATTCAAATTGCATGAACTTTAATTTTCCAATGGAAAATACCATCAGCTATGTGCATCTTGAACACTTATTTTACATGGTTGTATAATATTGATAAATTTCATATTATCATAAAGTTTCACTGATATGCTTGTTCTTTAGATCTCGCAGCATTGACTTGGATAGGTGCCTATGGGAACAACTCAATTGACCATCAACACAGCGAGTTTCCACTCCTGTAATATTAATTTGAGCAAAAGCGGAAGGTCAGATTTCTATGGCTAAAATGCTGTTTTTGAATATGTAGAAAGAATATATTCAATGTTAACCGAAACTGAATGTCATGTAAATCGCTCAATGGAAAATGATTTGTATTATAATGCAAATTGCTGAAATTCTATTAAAGTTAAACATGACGAATTTCCTTCTTGGAATGATAACAATATAATCGGATATGAAGGTAAGATATTTTGATTATCGCTGTGTCACTATGAAAAGCAACTGGGAGTCAACAAATAGCATTTCTCGCGAAGGTGAAACTCTACACTTATTGAAAAAACAATAAAAATCATGCAAACAAAAAAGATGAAGTGCTCTAAAATAGAAAAACACATTACATCGCAAATGATTGCCAATTCATAAACTGGTCCCATGGCCATGGTACCATAGCATTGTTGCCAATAGCGGTCTCAATAGGTCGACATGATTGAACTTGATCAGAGTTTGATACATCCATAGAAGAGACCGAAATTCGCTTCAAAATGTCGGTTCTGGCACATTCGGAGGATAGAGAATAAATTGGATATACTTCTTCTATAGATCGAATGGCGAGGAGAAACCATATGTAAACTGTCTGCGATCAGTGGCAATTTATTCGCATCCTTCCGCTTTTGTTGTCGATGAATAAAAGCTTTTTACGCGTTAATAGTCAATAATATTATAATACTCTGAAATAGGGTGAACCTGACAACAGAAGAAATTCGCAATAACCGAACCGATATTTCGATAAACCATAATCGATACTTATTTCTTTTTTGTTGATAATCAAACGTGGATACCTGAATTAAGCAAAAACGAGAAAGCTAATATTGTTTTCAACCAATTACGACATCTCAAATCAAATCTACAAGTAATATGAAAACAAATAAGTAAGTACATAAAAAATTATTTTCATGGAAAGCTAGTTCATGAGCGATCCACTTCGCTATAATGTATAATCACTTGTTCATGCTCCCTTAAGGACATCTACAGAAAAATATGAGGCTCAATTTCAGGACTTTTTGAGACCAACATTTTGGAATTTTCATTTAACGCTTTTTGTAATTGAACTTATCAGCAGGTATATTTTCACCTTTTTATTTTTTTTAACTGTGTCGATTTCCGACGTGAAATTCATTTCATACGATTTAATTCAAACATAAGCTAACTTTTTTTCGAAGAAAATCATTTAGCACTTTGGGACTATTTTATTGACTACACTCCATCATTCTACAAATATGTTAAAGACATTACCATGATTGATGCGAATGATTAATGCGCAAGTATACATGCACATCCGAGAAAAATGTGACAATATATAGTTTTATAATGCAGTAATTACAATCTGCAGGGATAGAGGAATTTTATGAAGATAGACTACACCAGGGTGTCCACCCTATCTGAGAAAAAAAATTCACGTACAATTCACGTACATGACAAAAAATTCACGTACCACTATTTCAGGTCTACTTGCCCGGCAAGCGACAGTTGGTTGAGTCAAAATCATTCAAAAACACTACCCGCAGCAACTGCTCAAAGAAATGCAGTAATGAGATCTTTACATTAGAAACATAGTTCTTCTGAACTATCTTGTATACACACTGCACACATAATAATATAAGTGCATTCGATGCTGTTTTGAAGCCATCATTTCACAAATAAATGGTTAATAATTTTTGGTCACTCAATAACCTCTAAATACAAGATAATTCACGGCTATAAAAATCAAGGGTAATAGTAATAGGGTTTGTGTTTTTAGATTTCTAGAAGCAGATTAAAACTAAGAATATTAGTGTGCATATTCAAGGAGATAACTTTTTATTTCTTTTAAAAACATCAGGATAGAAACAATAGACTGAGTCCACCATAGCAAAAAAACTAATCAATCCAAAAATATTCTAATAGTCGGCGCTTCCGTTGTGCACATGAGTATGAAATTTCCGCTTCCTTCTCCTTCTCCCTTGCCTCATTCAATTCAATAGTTCTCCTTTTTCGGATGGACTTCGGCGCAATATTTAATCAATGAAGGGATCAGTTCAATGAAACGTTTTGCAACGTCAAGATTTTCACACCACCTGATTCGGCAAAACTTTTTCGGGAACTGTTTGGACCCAGTGATTTCGATAAATTGTGCTCGTCTAAGAGGCGAATTTTGAAAAACATTATGAGTGGACAGAATTTCGTCAATTTTCCAAACCCATTTTGTATGACCTAATGAAGATGCTCCATGAACAATGTGCAGACCACACGAGCCTAATTCCAACAAAGCAGGAAAGCCGTCAACTTTTCTACGACTACTGATCAAAAGTGACCAATTAACATTTGGCCCATCCATGGACACAGATGTCAATTTCTTGAGTCCCAAAGGTTCCAAAACTCGCCATAAAGCATCAAGCAAGTTTGAGGATGACGTGTGATCTAAAAATTCGGAACTTAGATACCTTGTTATGCTTGTTGATTTTCTGTCTTCCAGAATCGAACCAAAACATCCATCTGAGAGCGGTGACTTATTTTATGCTCTGCAGGTCGTCATGTTTTGATGTTTATAGTTCATGATGATATATCGTACGATAACTCCATCAGACTGAGTCAAAACATGATCCAAGTCAATTAAATGACTGAAGCCATCCATACATTATCTAGCACTGTCAAAATCTGCAACTGACAACAAGCTGGAACGACACAGTCTCACCATTTTTCACCACGCATGCATTTCTATCTGTAAGTAATACAATACAACACGTCATAGAATGAACGTTTGAGTCAACCGACCCAATTGTTTGCTGGCCTAGGCCAAGCATTGACAATTTTGCGTAGCCACATATGCATGTACATGTACATCTATATATGGGCCTTATAGAGACAAAAAGCCCTAGTATATGACTGCACAATACACATGTATACATCTATTACAAAAAGCATAAAATAATTCAGGACACAAAGATGTCAAGCCGCTGCATACCAGAATTTCACAAATTTTCATTGTCTGAACCCAGACCCGTTGTCAGTAGCGGTTATATTATATGAACATATCTACATGTTTATGACTTTCTCGTAACATACTTTTTTGTAGAACCAAGTCAGAGTTGGTGCAACAACGGAAGAAAAAAATTTTAGCACATGTAACAAGAATCAGTGGATATCAAGTAGGAGTAAATAGCAGTAAATACCACTATCTGCGCAACTGAGCTGAAATTCACGTACAATTCACGTACACCTTCGCATTTTCCCAAAATTCACGTACAATTCACGTACATTTTCATAATTTTCAAAATTCACGTACAATTCACGTACATACGTGAATTTCACGTACAGTGGACACCCTGCTACACCGGCAGCCATTCATCCACTGAGGCACATTTTCCTGCTGTACCATTCGAGAACTGGACACGGAAAAAGCAGAAGAATGGTGTTAGAAATGGTGTTTTTGTGGTTGTTAGATCTATAATAGGGGTATACCAAACATTTTAAATCCGGTCGAAAGAGGAAACCGCAGACAACTCGATGATAGGAAACTGCATTACGCAAGTATATAAAGTTATGCTCTATTCAGAATGTATGTACTAGATTTGATCACTAGAACGTGCAAGCATCAAACCTAGTAATTATTGATCCTTTTGTGAAGGTATGTTATAAAGCCGAAAACATGCTGCATTTTGGTACTACTGTTTCACTTGACGAGCCGGTGATGTTGATGCTATCAATTTCATTAGACATTCCAAATATGTATTCACCTATCTGATTGACATGAGATCAAAAATTAGGTAACTTATTAACGATGATCAACTTGTCCAGGAATCAATCAGAAATTTGTTGTATTCAGTAGGAACATCGGGCAGTGATCATAAGATGAAGATAAATTTGATCTACCATTTGGTCTAAGTCTACGGTGCATATATTGCTATGAGTGGCAAGATGAACTTTATACTAAATGGCAGAAAATTCAGTTTTGATTCTTATAACATTACTATGCTCAAATATTTAGAAGTATAATGATGTAATCACATAAAATAATTCCATATAGTCACTATTCATGCACTCAAAATCTGACCAGATTTTTGCCACATTTGGAAGATC
This sequence comes from Prostheceraeus crozeri, assembly GCA_907163375.1. Taxonomy (NCBI): domain Eukaryota; kingdom Metazoa; phylum Platyhelminthes; order Polycladida; family Euryleptidae; genus Prostheceraeus; species Prostheceraeus crozeri. The sequence goes on along the minus strand of CAJQUW010008498.1, from coordinate 115,683 downwards.
TAGCTTCGACTGGATTGAAAAAAATGCACATAGTGAAAATGAAAAAACGAATAATGAACGTCTAACAGTTTAGAAAAACTGAAATGAAAATATATTCTTTTTATATATCAGAGTTTCCTTCAATAGCATCACAACAGATACAAAATGTACGTAGGAAGGTGGAGGCCAACTGAAAATCTCTGGCTTCATACTTCATGGCTGAATATACGGAAAATTTGTATTATTCAAACACATCTTTCCAATTCTTCAGTTTAGTAACAGTTAAGATAGAAGCTATGTAGTCTAGATAAAAAAAATTGGGTTATCTGCATCATAAACAGCCAGACAAATGCTGCAACCAAAAGTTAGAGAAATTATCGCAACGTAACGAATTGATTGCAGTAATTTACATGCAATTGTCACAGAACATGTGATTGGGCACAAATCTCGGAAAACTCGAACAAACCAATGAGAATTGAGAAAATACCTACCGGTCAACATTAAATTTTCAGACCTCTAACTCTGACTGAAAATAATAGCCTAAGATTGTATAGAGAAGCAATTGTACATACATGTACATAGGCTTAGTTCGAAGATGGGAAGTTCTGTGATTTCTAGGGATTATAATCGTGAGGTCATTAAATTGAATGTTCGCGAAATCTCAATGTTACAACACGTCAACCCATTTCTTACTCCGGACGGATATTCTAAGGTCCAGTGCAATTGCTCCCCAGAAAAATGGACCACGCTTGTAGCTCGGTGATAACAAGTTACTACATTTTCTTCTTTCCCATGTATATTTCACGTCTATCTGTGCGAAGATTCTGAAGGCACAATAGTGAGATATGGAGACTTGTGGTTTCTTGTGCATGTACATCTCCGCAGTATACATATTTTGGCGCAAATTTCTAGGGATTTTTCAAACAAGTGGCAGAAGATTGGAGCCCAGAAAAACCATTATTATTGCTAAACTTGCATTTACCAACTCACTCTCAAGTTAACAGAAGATTGTGCATAACCACATCTTCTGATGTAGAAAAATATCGAAAAATTCATCTTGATTTCTCGTTCAGTGACACCATCGTCTGTCTTCTTTGGATCCTTCATTCCGTCTCTTTTAGACATCGGCTGACATGTACATACAGACAGAAGCAGTACTTTCGATACTGTGGCAGAGACATCAAAATGTCATGCAAATATGATAGTTGAGTCAGAGAGGCATACTGGGATACTTGAGAAACACGACAAAAACGGTCGGGTGGACCATTTCAATGAACTTTAATTGACTTCCACTTAGTTGACAGTGTAAACTTAACTTTAGAGCAACTCCATCGGATCGATGAGACAAAACTGATATCGACCAGATTCTGACATCGCATGAGGATAGGGAGTACAAACAAGATTGAAATCATATAGACAGAGAATCACTTAATTGCAATGAGAATTCAAACGTCATGTACATGAGTGATATTCGCATCTAAACTCGGTTCATCCAAAAGATGAATGACCACAAAATTAATCAACCAAACTACTATAAAAAAACTGTGAGCAATCTGTATCAGGGCAAGAAGTCGAAATTAACGAATTTGTGTGTTAACATGAGAAAAGAGTGAATAAAATCAATTGAAGGGCACTTGATGAATGACTTATGGATAAATATTGAGCATGCTGCATCACTCACAGCATATCTTAAGATAGAATTTCGGTTTATTTCAAATCATCATGAGGTCAAATGGAAGCGAGATGAGCATATACAACAAAAGAATTACCCCTAGCGTCAGCATTAGTAAGTCACACGACAATATTTCGCAAAACACGGAACTCCACGGAGACTACTGGTCAGTTCAAAATGTAAAAAAAATGTGTGATGATAGTGACAGTGCTGTAACATAGAAAAAAGGCAATAAAAGGCAACAGAAATAACTGATTCCATCAGTTCGCAAATTTCATTAATGTGTAGTAGAACAATCTGCGGATAGTGAACGTGTCTGATGTCTTTTGCACACATTTGCGATCACCTGTTAGATATCTCATAAATCAACATCACGAATTTAAGAAACAGATTAACATTCTTTTGTGTCACTCGCCGTCACAAAAACACAACGTAAGTGCTAAGACGGCCATTGTGTCAGTGAAGTGAATCATTCAATTGAAGCAAAGACGATAAAACAGATTCAAACAATATGATGCTATTTGACACATTTCCGATGTCTGACCGGATCGTTGATGCTAATTTATCTTATCAACTTCCTGTTACAACTATCATTCTTACAGTCGTCGAAGAGTAACATTGAGAAGAATCTGCGCACGTTGAATCGCACTACTCTTCTATTTAAACGATGTCTTGGAACAACTTTTTTGAAATCGCTGATAATTTCGTGTCTTAATCAACACTAGAACAACCACCTCTCTTAGCCCAGGTGAACCCTGGCAGGCTATTTCGATCACGATTTATAATCTTGAATCTTGTACCTTTCTGGGGGAAGAAACAAGATCGCGCAGATGACGAACTAAATGATAAAGGACTTGACAAGAAAATTCCAGCAATTTATTAGGATTGACTTTCCAATTACAAGAACCAAATACCTCATTTAGATAGAATAATAATGAACCCACTACTGAGACAAATCCAAGCATGTACATAGGCCCACCGATGTCAATTAGAAAAAAACTCGGGTTTAATGAAAATGTAACAAGGAAAGAGAAGAAATAGAATACAAATAGCATGAACGTTCTTAGAAGCATCTCCAACCCATGATTCTGTTAAACATTTAGCCGGAAAATCCATTGACTCTCAGTTTGAATGTAGGCTTATTCAGACCTAGTTCTACGAATTGTGATAGGCCCATGGGCTTTTATATGAAACAATACGTGTAGTTTATGAGCTATCAATTCCTGTTGAATTGCCTGGCCTACTGCATCAGCCATAAAAACAATGCACTGGAGACGTTGATCGACATCATTTGATCAATATTTCAATCATCTCTAAGCTTAAATTTGGAATACAGTGGTTGAGGACCCTACTCGCTCCCCCACCACCATCTTACTTGCATGTTTTTTTGAACGCCTCAATAACAAATGCGTCACTTCGACGTGCTCCACGAAACTCCTCGACATCCCTACTTCATTCATTGTGAACTGTTGTCATACACATGGCTAGCTGACAAGACGACTCAGAACAGAGGTCGACGACCTCTCATTTCATTTCAGCCGTATAGTGGCCTACTTGCATGTCGGCCAGTGAATTCATTTTTCAGTGGCGTGTTATTTTGCTTTTTTTGTCGTAGAAGTATCAAAATCAAATATGAAAAGTGAAATGTGATGTTGACTACTTCGAAGTTTATCAGATGAAGTCTTGATTTCTTCATTGTGAACATCTCGTCTTTTTTAGATGTAGAGCGATATAAAGAAGTTTTTTTTGAATTTTTTTATAAGTGTGGGCTTGACTTTTTTCCAAGACTAACTTAATTGAATGCTATTCGTGCACTTAATAGTATGGTACAATTTTCTGCACACTCGCAGGAAGTCCTGTGTGGCAGGTGTGGTTAAACTATAAGTCTTGTACACCATAGTGTGCAAGAACTAAACTATGTATTTGGTTTTATCCGAAGCAGCTCCTTAGATTGACGTTTGAATGAGCTTCAATGAAAAAAGTGGGCGTTAACGAGCCTAATAAGAATAATTTGTTGTAATAATAATGTAAATTCTGCTTTGAAAAAATCCTGGTGCTATAAAGCAACACACGTGCATATAAATTGATCAATTTCAATTTAGTTAGCCAGCTGGCATTTTATGAGTTTTATTATGGTTATCTTCTTATTCATACATTCTTACAATGAATTTCACGTTATTAATTTTCATTTCTTTCCAATCAGGATGAATGCATGGTGGTTCTATTTTAGTATAAACAAATCGGCTACGAGTATCCGCCTTGAATCATAAGCAACCTTAAAATTCCAACAAAATCATAGACTATTTCCTTTGGACTTCCATCGTTAAATTCGTACTACGGACAAAACGTCACTTTATTTATGATCTCCCTGACAAGGCATCAATAAGTTGTACTTACAGATCTCCTGCCTAACTTGAAGTTCATTCTTTCATGACGGACCACAGTAAACTATTTTGGAAAATAATCAGATTTTATTTGACGCTTTCGTGTCAACAAGTACAAATCATCAGGTGACTATTGCCGATGATAACATTCAGCAATTTTCACATCTTTATCAATGATTGCTAAAATTTCTGTTGGTAAGCATAGAAGATTACAAATATTATCAAGGAATTAAAATTTTAATATATCGGGTGAATACAAAAGATATGTAGCTGCTTTACTGTACCTTCAATACTTTCATGAATTCGCAAATGCATGTCTTCAGAATTTGTAAGCCCAGACAGAAGCATCTTCATTGAGCGCCTTCATCAGCTTGGCTGGAATTTTCAAGACATGCGCACACGCGCAGGTCAGGGACCTCAAACGCGAAGCAGTGGTGACACTGTACCTAATGTAAATTCGCTATTTATTAACATAGAGCTATCTCCATACAAACTTCACTCAATCACTACACGTAGATTAACTGATCATAATGTCACAATGATTATCATGGAGTTGTTTCCTCCAACAAATTATGTCTGCTCCGGATGAAGCTTAGGGAAATCCCAACACATTAATAGTTAAGGTATCTATTGAATTACCTCCAGTGTAATGTAGAACTCAAAAGAAATATTTTCACCAATGCTTTGCAATACAAAGTTGTATGACAAGAAGTGCTGCTGACATATAATGTATACGCTACCTGCCATGCTGAGTAATTAATGACTGACATTTTCAATGATTTGAGAAGAGTTGAAAGATTCCATTCATGCGTTCTATAACAAACTTGTCACATATTCAGGGCATCAAACCACTGGTGCCAAAAATTGTAGACAGCCTAGTTAGACGCAGTTGATATGTCGTATGAATGTCAACAAAAACTGACTGATTATAGCGGCCAACAGGAGGCTGTTTGTCGTCGTATAAAATCATTCCAAAATTCCAACCGGTAATGTCCACCAAGACGGTTGAATCTCGATCATCTATTCTTCATCAAAGTAATAGGCAGTGCGGGAAATTGAAAACTTCATTCATATTAGGATTGCTTACCCGAAAAATTCGACCATGGGTTTCTTTGTTTGTCACCGGAAAGGGTTTTCGACTTTCACTGCCACCACAATATTCGGGTTTTCAATACTGCTCTCATTTTTTACACACTTTCCTGATATAAATGTTTCATGATTTGCTTTCGCAATCATAATTTGTCAATGAGTTTGGTAGTGAATTTTGTACGCAGAGGAAGCAGAAGATGAGGTGGATTGCCTCTAAGTGATGATTTCACCTAACAGAGAGCATAGCATAAACATGTGTTCGGAGGAAAGAAGCATTAAGGCGTTCCCTTAACGAAGATTGTATGGTCCAGAACTGATTAGTACATTCCTAAATGATGCTGATGCGTTAGATTAAGTGCATTCCTCAAATTTCAAGTCGCCTGTCTGCCCTATTGTTCTCATTTAATCATCAATGAAAAATGACTCTCCTGAAAAAAAAACTCCATGATTCTTCATTAACTGAAAAAATATAGTAAAAATGGCTGTAGTGAAAAGTCACTTTATCGAATTCGTCAACGACAAACTACAATTACAGCGTTCTTCTTATGCATCACACTTGGATGCTTCCATCACTGTTGCAGATAAGATAATCGTCTCATAATTATCATTGTAGTTGCAACGTCAGGTTTGAAAAGGATAAAAATTATCATCATTCACATTCAATCACACAAGAATGTTTTATCTCTGCTACTTACATAATTTGAACGGTTGTCAACGAGTGACAATTCCATGCTTTCAAATGCGTCACTCAGGTAATCTAACGGATGAATGTTGTTTTGACAAATTTGATTAAATGCACTATCAACTAACAACGCAGCACAATGCTCTGATGCTTCCGATCCATTGTGTCCATCTAATACAGAAAACAGACCAACTGCTTCTTCTCGTTTGCTTCTATTCTGTAAAAGGAAAAGGAGTCGTCAGCAAAAATCGCAATATTCAGAATTAATTCGAAATCACATCATAATGACATTTTGTTGCCTCAAGAATTTGAGTGCATTATTATGTCAGGAATTTTAACTAGGAATTGTCACAAATGGCGATGTTTGAAAGGTTTTTATGGTGAAGTTGTACAATTAGATAGGATAACTTGGTTTGAAGTTGGCATATCGGAGCATGTCAAGCATTATTTTGTTGATAGTGTTGCTGTTGATTACTTCATGTCCTGTAAATGGACGACTTCGCATCGAAACAGTGCCAAACGACGGACCCGATTAGCAAGCAGATTATTACTATAGTTAATGGGGAGGAGACGAGTGAGATATCATTCGGGGGTCGCTATCAAAGTGCGAAGCAGACCAAAGGCCTAGCCACCAACTAGCACTCCTTTGCCAAATCACAGGGCAAAGAGGCCGTAGATGGCATGGGTGGCACCATGATAAGGCCTGTATGTCGTGCAATCTTAGATAGAAGGTACTTCATGACGTCAGTTACAAACTGTGCTGTATGTGGCCAGCCAATGACCAATATTCAGATTCTTAATATAGCAAGTCAGGAGATTGCACACCGTCGCCCATGTCTTCATGACACATGGAGTGGAGCCATTGTTGTTCCAGTCATCCGGAGTATCCAGTGTTCACACTACAGATGTGGGCCATGTCATCTTGGCGAGATACACTCAGCAGCCTGATCCACAATTCCATGTGGGCCCATTGATTCAGCAGTCAACTGCCTCCTGAAGCAGCTCAATCTGCAGTCCCCGAAAATGCACCAGTATGGCACTAGATGCTGCAAACTTGAAGCCAGGCACCGATGTGACCATCAATATCCCTACGGAGTGAGGGAGTTTTATTCTCTATATAGCTACAGCAAGTATCAAGGACAACCAAATCCACTTTGAATTTCCGAGAAACACTGAAACTCAGGAGTCTACCGAGATGCTGATGAGAACGATGCCAGTCAGGAAGACATCAAAAGTGTGCTCTTCGCATGTCATAAATGAATCACAGGTCAACATTACAGGTACTGCTGGAGTGCGATGCACATTTCGACTCACTGATCCACAGTATGCCATGATGTTGAAGCACAGTACAAAATGAGAAAACATTTCCACGTGAGAATTAGATACAACTGATTTTAATATTAAATGAAAATACTGGAATGAAGATAGCATGGCAAGTGAGCATTGCAGTAGGAGCAGAAGCCAGTGTAAGAGAAGTTTATATGATTGTGTGATTTAATGAACATTTGAAATTCCGCTACCGGTAATGGAATTTCATAAAAATGCTACCAGATTTAACAAAGAAAAATGTAGATTTAAATAGTTGAATATAATGTGTGTTCAAAGGATCAGCATGGACTAATGCGTTTCCTGAACATGTGAATAACAACAAGATAGCCTGCAGGTGCCAGTCGTCTTTGAAGGTTAACATCCGCGCTAATGGCAGGATTCCAATGAACCCATGACTCTCATGTTACAGCTAGAATCAAAGACAGTAATTGGAATCGAATAATTCATTATTCTTTCGAGTTACCGGAGATGACAGTGCATTGCATGGATATTTGTTTGTCTTTGGAAGCAGTAGAGATAAGCATCAATTGATAGGATTGATAGCATAGTAATGAGGACATCATATGATAATGAATCGGGTGTGCGATCCAATCCGCATGCAGACGAAGGGTAGATTGTATTTCAATGTGTAAGAATCAGGGATGTGGAATCGAAAGCAATGAGAACGAACTCTGCGTGTTCCTGAGTGTATGGGAAGCGCTTACAATACGGTCAAAATAACCGCCAGCTGTGAAAAGAGTTTCTATGCATAATGTTTACGATGTGTTTCCTCTGCTAAATCACATCAAAGTCTGCTGACGACTCAATCATAATAATAGCCACCCATAATGACCTGTATTTCTTTAAGATTGGAGAAGTTGAAATTACGATTGCTATGTTTCTATGTCGAAGGGTTTTCTTTAGCTTTTACAACTACTGATTGTGAGGTTCATGTTGATAGTGATATATTTTCGGTTTTATCATTTCTCGATATACAAGTTCAACACTTGAAGTGAATAGTTTACATATATCAGTTTGATTTGCAACCTTAACAATGAAGCTAAGTGTAGGCTGTATTGTATTATATCTTATTTAACCGTCGCTTATAATTTTGAAGCCACTTGTTAAAGCCCAGAGGTTACCTGCCTTAGAATAGAAGACTACGCATCCCTGTCAGTCGCAAAAGGTGATCAAAGGGAATGCGTGGCAGACACGCTATCGAGAGGTACATAGTTACCACATAATCACTTCCAGTCATGTCTGACTGACAGACTTGCGTTCTAATCTTTGTCTAAGACAATTTGTTCAAGTTACTGTGGCTTCAGTTTTCCTCGATTGCCCCTACCGTCATGATTATTTAAAGCGTCAACAACTATAAAGCCATTTTGTTTGTTAGTTAAATTACCACATAGAGAAACTGCCTTGTCTGCGTGTCAGAACCCACAAACAGACGCAAGTGAATCCATCTCTGTGGTTAGCTCTCTCGCTGTTAATTCAATTCTTGATCAATAAGCCATTATTCCTCAACAGAGTTGACAATGATACTCAGGGTCTTCAACATTTGCGAAAAGGAAGTTAAGGAGGTTTTACGGAAAACCGGTCATTGTGCTGCAGAAGCGTGCTTTGGAGTTGGCTCCAGTACTCACTCAGATCTTCAAATGTTGGCAGGTAGATGTCCTTCTTGGAAAGTAGTTCTAACAAACTATGGGAGTCCATTGCACTAGTTAGACCTGACACAGTGGAATTATGATCGAAATTGGCACCCGGTTCTTATCAACATGCATCTTTCCCAAGGGATCTTTAATGAAGTACTGAGGTGGATAGACGACTTCCTAACGATTCTGTTGTACTTCGTGTCGACGGATTCCTCCATGATCGCTCACGGTCAATGTTGGTGTACCTCAGGGATATACCTATTCTCACACCCATTCCAATCCACGAGACAACTGAGCTGTGCGTGAATCCCTTTCCTTATCCTAGCAGTAGTCAGTAGCCGACGTCTAGACCAGGATAGACCAACATCCTGTCGAGTCTTGAATTACAAATATCTTAAAGTTGATCCAACTGAGTCGTGTCTACTGAAAGCAAGAATGTGTCAATCAATTTTTTGGCATAAAACCGTGTCCATGACGTTCCCATAAACGTTTTCATTCTGTTCCAGTGGAGCATCGTATAGTATTTCTTTGCTCTGGCGTTGTGACTCCCTTGGCTGATCACTTCACATCCGCCAAGTTGACTTACGAGCTTCCCAAACCCCTTCGAGCCCGTGAGTACTTCAGCTATGGGCAGTTGCTCATTCTTTATACAGCCCGAATTCGTCTTATAATTGGATTCTATTTACACATTTCGCTATCAAGTAGTTGTTCTGACAGATTATGAAGCAGTCTCATGTCTTTTCCTCTTCTATCGCTATTATCTTAATATTTGCTATGAATTTTCTCTCATAGAGAAGCAAGGCTGTGAAATGTCTGAAATCGGCTACTGAAGTATCCAAGCTAGTTCTTAATAAGCTACCACTTGGCTTCATGGAACGTTGTTTGACGGTTGTTTGTCGTCTTCAGCATGCTTATGTCAAGTTATTTTAGTTTTCAATACAATTGTCCTTTTCAATATTTATTTAGCTTTCATAGTTATGCAATATAAATATATGATATATTTATATTCTTTCATTACACTTTGCCATCCCGATATTTGTTCCTCACTTTTCAGCTTCTTCTCCTTTCATCTGCAGAGAACGTACACCTTTACGGCACTAGATCGACATCAATTATATATCATATAAAGATTTGATTCTCTCTAACTGATATCGCCTACAAGCACAATCAGACCGTCACCGTCAATTATTCGTCAGTTAGTTGATTGAAAAGTAAAGCAATTCCCAGTTTTAGTTCTTAAACTTTATATTGACGTGTATTGGAAAGTTATGCTAAAAGTAAACATAGGCATAATCAACAACAAAATTCATGTAAACGATTCTTAACATCATCGAAATACTACATTTTCAATCAGTACATGGACTGACCATATTGATGCTGAATTCGGAATCATTGTTACATAATAGACATAGAAACTGAAACTCCATGAGATAGCGAAATAAATAACTTACATGTGAATGCGTGTGACTGAAGCATCGATGTCGCAGATACAAAATGTGATGATGAAAGTGTAAAAACGGATATTGCTGAACACACAATAATTGTATAGTATTGCATATATTAATCAAGATGATAATGATGATCACATGATATTTCTCACGTGTAACCACCAAGGCTTTACAAGCACATCCTATCAACATTTTACACCAATAACAATATTTGAGCAGCAAATTATAGACTGCATTTGATCAATTTCTTGTGTACTTACATACAATAAGCAACATGTTACACGATATACTGTACGTGAATCTCACTTCTTTTAGAGGTCTTGGCTTGCAATTATATGTTATGTTGTCATGCAATGCATATGATTCATAAGTAGTAGACTAAGTCACGGGACTAGCAAATGAATTGCAGAGACGAAAATTTAAATAAGTTCGCCTAGCATGGTACACTAAGCATCGTATGACATACGTGTGTGAGTCAAACTTTGAGAGGCAAGAAATACGGCGGCAGTTGTCGAGATCGCTGGGAGGACTCCCTTTGTCATAATTTAACACATGTTTAGAGAAGTCTGATCAGAGCAACAGATTTCTGATGATGACGCCGCGAAGCACACATTAGAAGCTGCAAACAGAATGACACCTGCTAGCAGCTGGAAGAACTGTATCAACATACTACCTAGAGCTGATGACCGGGAGGGTGCGCAGTGCACACTCCAAGATGTCAGATAAAGCTGATGAGCGGTCTTCGGAAGCATGTGGGATCAGTATTAGAGTGATGCACAGGACTTGGTTCATCGGGTAAGAAATAAGGAAAGCTCTCATGCGTGAACAGGTCTAAATGTCTTAACGGGTCTCAAGGTGATGGGATGCCAGAGACATTGGGTAGCACACACAGGGGATTTTACTTTAACAGACTCGGCAACATTGATTATAATATGCTAAGTGACATCGTGTCTCTGAGGCAGAGATTGTAGCGGGCGCGGGCCTTGGACGGCCGGCCACGGACCTGAAATATCTAGCACCCGTGCCGACTTTCATCATGTTTGAAATCAATATCATTTCCCTCATTTGGTCACTTTAATTCTGTGAATCAATTTATATGATGGCTTATAAACATGGCTCTTAAGCAATAATCAAAATAGCAAAAACAGCCGAGTAGGACAGAATAAGTCATTAAAAAAGAGCCAGCGGGTTTATGAATTTGCCAATTATCTGATAGTCCACAGTCAAGTCACAAGAATCGATTGAATATTTAGTTTGACTTTTGACTTAGTGATTTCATTTTTCAAATACATGTCTTCAGTGTTTTCGCTTTCTCTGTTAAACTCCAATGACGAGCAGTGCTCGTCATGCAATAATTGTCTCAACTGACAAGTTTCCCTAATCACTACATGACTCTTAACTGATAATTCCGAGTACAAGTGCTGCCCGTTGTGGTTGGGACTGCAGTTGTGGTAGTGTTGGAAGTTCAAAAGCTTTACCGGTAAATAAACCTAAATATAGTTTACAAGAATGGGCATCTATCGGTACATCAAATGAGATCCAAATTTGACTTGTGGACAAGCGAGTTATACGAGTACATGCTTGTCTATCACATATACATGCGCTGAACAGTAATAGATTTGCTTGCGAATGCCACATAGGCCATACAGCACATAATCATGTAATCAATAATTCGCTTTTTAACGACGATTTTAAGGCGACTGCATTCAACTAACGCAATCAATATTTTCATTAAGGATGGTCAGTTGAGCAAATTATTAATATATCTCCCGGGTCCAGATAAAAAATTCATCCAGGCTGGACCCGGGCCTGATATTTTTAAGCTAATGCGGGGCCGGGCAGAAAAAAAGCGGCCCGTTTCCACGTCGGCAAATGTTAACTATGTTGATGACTTTGCAAGAAACAATTAATCAGGTCTGTCTGTTCCCACTTTGAATGAGATTTGAGCCTAGCATGCATTTGACTTATTATTTTCTGACTTCACATTTTTATCACTTAGTAATAAACAGACATGAATAGTATTATTTTAAGTTCGATCTGATCTTATCTTGAATCCAGATTCCCTGAATGCAGAGCGAGCACTCCTCAACAAGGCCCACCGCGACCCCATGCTTGTAAGTCGCGATATGAATTTTATATTTTCCAATCGGTCTAATACAATAGAGAACAATGAAGGAGAGTATAGTAAACTGTGGCATAAGCAAGATATTCAAGTAGAATGAATAGCATCGATGCCTCCACGCATCAAAGACTTCGCTGTGTCACGCATCCACATACTGAGCAAATCACATGACAAGTTGTGAGGTCAGATGGAGCAACTGCGGGTTGAAGAACTGTCTATAAATTCACATGTGGGATAACCCTGGTTCATTTAAAACATATGTTGAAACTTTCATAGCTTCATGGAAGTACACTCATAAGAATGTAAAAGGCATGTTTGATGGAATCTACATAAGACAAGATCATAAGGTCACTCACACATGCAATAGAATCTTCTGAATAGTATAAACGGTATGTCAGAAACACATGAAGATGGAATCCATCACAGCTCCCTATCGCAGCATTCGGTCGTGGCTTGTCGGACAGTCATTGATTGTGAAATGAATTGATAAGATCATCATAACTGATCAATTTGTAAAACGAAATGAAGTTCCTACAAGGATTGATGAATGATAGCACATGTGCAGGATTATTTGCGCTTCATCATGTCTGTGATTTAATAATGCAGAGATTGTAGACTTTGAAATCCTGATTACTGTCCTCAAAAACGCCAACTTTGACGATTCAGCTTAGATAGGTAGCGCTTCGGTACTGTACGAGATTCATGACAGCATTTGACAGAAACAGATTGATATATCAATGATCAATCAATGTCGATTGACAACAACGACTCGAAATCGAGTAGATAATTAGTGTGAGGCCAACTCACTCTAGCCGACTTCTTAATGGAGAGCTCCATATTAAAAAGTTTTTGGATAATTTGCACAGCAAACATAGGACTCTCAATAAAGCAAAATTATTCAAAATACATGAGCTTTCAGGTTTTTCATGTCCATCGTCAGGTGAATGAGATTATAGTTATCTCATTGCAGAATATGAAAATATAGTATTAGACGAAATGGCATCTTTATTGCCGCTGTTGACATACCTGCAGCAATTATTGATGGTAGGGATGAGAGATGGCATCCTCATTGCCCCGGTTGACATATCTCAAGCAATTATTGTTGGTAAGGATAATGTAGAGGTTCTCGACCGCTTCTGAGCACTTGACTGTGGGTTGTTTCGGCGCTACTACCACAAGAGTCAAAATGGCATGGAGGACTTCCCGGAAGCTACTACCTATGCTCACGAATCGAAGAACTGCTCAACGACGAAAACGCTACTGCTATCGTACATACGTTAGAGGTGCACTACTACTTGCCTCATCAGAGACTTTGGATGGTGAAGACTGACGTGAATAACATCATCAGGCTTGCGAGAAACGAGACCCATATATCAGATTGATATGTTCCACCAAACTTTGTGACCGCAGATCAATGGATGGACAAGGACAAGCCATGGGGATTTCTGACGTACGGATTGCGCTGTGTGAAAGCCGATCGGGAGGCGCTTGTAGGGAGGGCAATTGTAGAGGCGCACGCATCTTCATACTTTCATACATACTACATCGTTAAAGTTGGGGAAATACTAACGGCGAAAGTGTCTCTCCATCAATAGTCTCTCCTCACTCAAACATTTTAAAATTGCGCAATGCGGTGCTAAGTGGAAAAGAGAAAACTCTCTGTTAGGGCATCCCTGATATGGTCACAGACCGACGATAAAAGAGCAACAGAACCACAGCAAATCAATAATTGCGTAATGTCTTATGAATCGAGCTGGAAAATGATGCTTTTAAGACACGTGTTGTCTTCCACGCGTTATCTCCCTTCACCCTCGTCTAATTATGTCCAAAAATTTGTATCCATTGAAAGGCTTTTTCAAATATAAGTTGTATCAATTATATAAATCGCTTCTATTCATTTGGAATGGAAAATAACTTCAAAAACTTGATGTTGGACTTCGTTTAAATTGATAGTTGCACCTATCTACTCCAACAACCAACTAGCATAACATTGGACTATTCAAATGATACAATGATTCGAACATTCATTTCTGTTTCTACTTCAGCGAACGGCGAACATAAAATCCTTAGGCTATTCAAATACTGCATTGATTCGAATGGCACACATTGATTTCTTTTGCTTTTTTATGGCTTGATTAGCACTGTGTTTATTCAGTTATATTTCATAAATATATTTGGGTCACACGGCAGTCGTTTGAGACACTTATTGGATTGTTAATTTCAACATCCTTATAAAACCAACCAGATCACTTGATTATTTATTAGCGGTGGCCTGCGTGGCCACTTGATTATTGCCACTTACTTGAAGCCCGCATTTATTGACTAACGCGAGTACCTTAAAATGGGGTAACTTGCACATGTTTTTTCGGGTTTTTATTATGCTGTATGAAATATATGGGGCTCACGTGTCTGTAACTCACTATGAACCGCACTCTTAACGTTCCAAAGTAATTTCGAAAAGTATTTATAAAAATATTGATTGGAAAACAACGTTATTGCATCATACTTTAGGCAAAGCCAACATCTTTGTCATAGGGGTAACTTGCACAGCCTGTTTTTGAAACCAAACTTCTATCAAAATTGGTCTGTAACATAAGACAAAATTAATTAATTCTAATTTGTCATTATTATCTATGCCCATGAGAAAAAAAGTAAATAAATAAAAGTAAAATAAAGTGCCCTTGAAGTCCTCGGACAAAATGTCACTGTAAACAGATTCGTTCGTTCAATAAATAAATAGCATATATCAAAACAGTCATACTAACCTTGTCATTCAAATCACGCAGATTTGGAACATATAAAAAGTTGTCTTCCATTCTCGAACCTCGATGTTTTATTGCTGAAACGCTGACGAATGTACGCAGTGCATCTGACAGATTCGGTATCTTCTCCTGTATATTTGTAAGTGCCTCTTTTAATTCAAGCAATATTCTGTTTCGAAGCTCCAAGTAGTCAAATGCTGAAAATAAACATCATGGGCATAGTAATGACAACCAATTTATCGACCAGGTTGGAAATGATATTATGAGAAAAAAAACAAATTTCAAAAATTAGATTATTACCAGTACTTATTTGATGATACCAAATTCCGGACAAAACTCTTTCAAAATTTAAATTAAGATTTATAAAGGAATGTGCGCCAGAAAAACAGACGAAGAATATCGACAGACGAGCTAATGAACTTCTGTGACTGAAATGAACTTTTCGAAGAAATCTTGAAACAAGCAAATGAATGAGTAAAGGAGTCAGCGATCAAAATCCAAACTAGAAAAAATTGAAATTGGTAGAATAGAGCAAGGGTAGAGAATTAATCAGTGCACGAGTGAAGTAAACCCCGAGACACCGGATATGGAGATAAATGCGAACTTAGCTTGGATTGATTGATTAAATTGATGCATTGTTAACTTGTTCTGTCTACACACTGCCTGAAGTTGAAATTTCCCAGTCCTTTTTTTGAAGCGATTATGCAGCAGATCAACCTCGTTACGTCCTAATTTTGGGTCAAGTCCATTACTTGAAAGACGCTATCCCAGCGAAAATTCGTACTTTAAAGGAGCCCCAAATAGAGTAATATATATATATGTAATGTAAATTTTATTCATCTTTATGCTTTTTCATATAAAAGGCGAATTTTACTATATTTTAAACGATTTGTCCGCTAACGATGGTGCGTCAGCACTGAAATATGTCCGTCTGAAATAAAAACATTGTTTTTGATCGCCATGAAATCTACACTGGGTTCACTATGTGTCAATATGAATATATATATGCCTTTTGTTGTAAAAAGATTGTAAACAATTTTAATGAATCTTTTAGTATTGTACATAGAATGCACTGTAAAAACTGTAATATCATTTACGCTGTTCACTGTAGAGGATGTAAACAATTTTATGTTGGTCAAACATCCCGACAGCTCAGTATGAGAATATCAGAGCATATCAATAATGTAAAAAAAATGTATTCCACCGCAGTTTCGGAACATTTCAACAATATCTGTAAGCTCAGCGATTTCACCTTCACAGCTTTGGAGCACTGCGCAAACGAAGAAAAACGATTGAAAAAAGAAAATAAATGGATAAAACGACTAAATTTCCTTCACCCAAATGGAATCAATAAAGAGCTGAATAGTTTCAATAAAATGTTCTTAACATTACCATTCAGTGCATGTAGCCAGAAGGCTGTGTATTATTGTCAGAAGCAGTTACCTGATGTGCGTATCACTGGTTCATTCAAAGCCAATACCAATCTTCGCAGCTTGCTGAAGCCTAGTCATTGTAACCTTTCTATGTGAATGTGTCAGTATCAGTCTTTAACTCGTTGTATCACCACCTGTCTTATATTGGAATTGAGAAAGTGTTTAACATCACGAAACCGGTCTTCCAACTCATCGTTCTGCTTTTATGATATTATCGGTTGGTAGTGGTCGGCGTGTCTAGTCCCAGGTAGTTTATGTTGTAAACTATCTTTTTGTCGATAAATACATATATATAGTGTAATTGTAAGTTGGCAGGAAGGGCATCCGGACTAAAAGTGCTACACCGCTCCACACAAAAGTTTGCCAATGTCAGCACCGTCCAAGCCCCCGGTATGGGGGAGTAGTGACGCTAAAACTTCATTTGTAGCATATTGCACCCAGACTTTTCACTGTGAATAAAAAAATGATTCTGCCAGACTAGTTTCATTGCTTCTAACAAATTGCTTTCGGTAACATCTTCAGTTGAGAGAAACAATACTGTTACATCGCAATTTTTATATACGTAAAAGGAACCAGTGGGAAAAAAGTAAATAGATCTCACAAATGTCAATCAAACACATGTCTCTGGCTACAAGTTCAGAAGTAACTCGTGAGAGCCATTCCGTTCATTTGACAGTGCATAGTTATCTGCTTTTAATAAAATAGTATATACGGTATATAATGTATTTGGCTGACTTCCTGTGTGACCTCACGGATTTCCACGAATCCACAGACAAATGACAGCATGCGAGCACTTACCTACAAGCAGCATTTTATCGAAAGACTTGGTTCACCTCCAAATCCAATGAATTATTCGATGAACATTGTTGTGCTTCCTATATTATAGGCCTTAGAGAGAGTAGAGTGTTCTACGCTTTTATGTTACGTTCTGGGGAATATTTACACTTTCTGCGCTAGATGCTAACATGCAACCCAGAATGGTTCTGACACACAAACCTCAGTCGTTTATGTAATTTCTTTCAACACATGACGTTTAGAACAGTAATTTGTTCGCAGATGCTTTGGAAGCAAATTTCCCGCAAGATAAGGATGTAACTGACAGATAGCCTACCATTTGCACAATTTTAACTTAAATGATAGATAGACTTAGTCCATTTTATATCAACGAAATTTATAGGCGCACTCATTTTGAAAATTATCTTTTAATTCATAGCTTAGGTTTGACGCAACGGACATTTTACGTGTAGGCATATACCATTTTTTGCGATAAGAGGAGTCCAAATAAAGCACAACACGAAATATGCGATTTACGAATGTGCATTCAAGACCCTTCGACCGCCACCGATCATTATCAAGACACTGACACTCCGTCAATTCACAAGCAATTAATGAAATCACAATCACAAAATCACAGACCGCAAAATAGTGCATGACAAATCAAACTTGCAGTATCACACACTTCTACGGAGACAATAGGAAGTAAGGAAAATGTGACCAACAGAAAGCAAATGTGATATGACAGAATATGAAAACAATAATTTAAAAATATATCATTAACTACAATAATATCTACGCATGTTCACAAATCACTCCATTAACTAAATAATTACCGATATTATTGCAATTACTAACTGCATAAATCAAAATAGAAATTTAAAAGAAAAATATATGCGGTTATGGAGGGAGTTAAAAAATTTAAAAAAAGAAGGATTGACATCAAACAAAAAGAAAAAAACTTCTGTCTTCTTTTTCCTTTCATTTGTGACATTCTTGTGTTTGTATGTATCCTTTCTTACTTTTCACTCTTTTTGATTATTTCTATTGATGGTTCTTCATTTCTCTTTAATATTCTAGCTACTTATCTCTTTTCAGCTTGTTAAATGTCTTTATGACTACCAATGCATGTAGTTTGAATTTCTGGCATTCATATATCCTGACATTTCACGCTTGGTCTTTGTCGTTTGCATGTATCATTAATACTTCAGCAGTACTTTCTTCATTGTCCAAGTCTTCGTTACGTCGAGAGGTAGTGCAGGTCTGATTTGCATCATCGGCGTTATTTTACGTCCTGTGATTTTGTGACGTTATTCATCTTACTTATTACAACGTCGAAAACGATTATCTCGATGGCGGTGTCAGTATCCTGATAATTAATGATCGTCGGTGGCGACCGGAAAGGCCTCGCTCCATCACACACTCGTAAATGGCACACTTCGTGCATTACTTCGGCTCCTCCCATAGTAAAAAATTAATGATTGCTTCTTATTTCCTACAAAATGGCATGCTAAATGCATGTTTTTTTAGGAAACAGACTAGGAAAGGCCGGAGCCTATACCCGGAAGGGCCTAGCTGTATGAAAGTTTGGGAACCTTAACTACGGACAACTTGTCGGATTAAGATGCAGATAATAAAGTGAACTCATTCATACAACTATAACAAGCAATATCTCTCAATCATATAAAAGGACATAGACAACAAACAGAGCAAAATGCAAAATGACAAAGACCAGATGTAACTGCTAACTGTACAGAGGTGCCCAACCTTTTCATGTTGCGTACCCCAAAGTAGAAAATAATAGGATTTTTCATTATTCCGCGTGCCCTCACTTAACAGATAAAAAATAGCAAGAATTCAATCATACTAAAATTTAATTACGCGTAGAAATATACGAAATTCGTAATTGAACAACACAAAAGGCGCTACTGATGCGCGCTTGTGTAACAACACAAGTGCAGCGAAAGTTGTGCTCCAACATCAAACAAGCTCTTTGTTTGCTTTTAATCATAACAATGGTGTAGAATCCGGATCCGCATAAGTATGTGGTTGGGGTCGAGTTGGTCGCTAATTAGCAACGGTTGCTTCAAGGCCAGATGATGACAATCCAATGCGGAATGCGCACAAAGTTTAACAGTTCAACTGACCCATGAACAGGAAAATAATGAAGGTAAATTTGAATTGTAATAAATCTCCCATATTCTGCGTACTCCTCAAAATTCCTTCGCGTACCCCAGGTTGGGAACCCCTGTGCTAACATAGCGAAGTAATGATAGCAAGCAAGATATCAACTACACACAGTAAGACTTTAAAAGTTGGTAAGTGACTGCTTGTTCGCCGCCTGTTTGAAAGCAATGTGACGGAAATGCATTCCAAAGTCGAGCAGTGCGCATGAAGAAAGCCTACTTGCCTATGACAGTTCTACAAGTAGGCACAACAACAGAATAGGGATGAGATGATGCCGTCTGCCTGGAGGCTCTGTTAGCAGTGAACGTGAGTGGTGGAGGAAATTCTGAGGAACAGTTTCCAAAAAAATTGCGGAAGAAAATACTTAAGCTGGCAACTGCTCAAGGATGAGACAACGGTTGGAGATCAGAAGTTAGCTTGACATCATTAATAAGCCGGATAGCCATCGCTTGGACTTTGTCGAGGATTTTCAAACTAGAAGCAGGGACACCACCCCTGATATGAGAGCAATACTCCGTCAGAGGTCTGACCTGAGCTTTGTACAGAAGTAACAGATCTCTGGAAGAGAAAAATCCTCGGGCACGAAAAAGATAACCAAGTTTTTGAGGGTCTTTTGGCCTGTGGCCTCTTTTTGCCTATGTGGAATCCTATCGTTGTAAATCCTGGTTTATAAATGTGACCCTGACTTTGTTTGTCTGCACTAACGCAAGCTACGTGTTATTATTGCCTTCAAATATGAATCAATAACGGTTGAGAAAGGTAGTAATGAAACAGCTTTTAGATATTCAAGTTATTTTGTGCGGCTACAAATCCGACAATGTGTGTATGCTAACAAAACAGTTACCTTTAACTCCCGAAGATAAGTTCAAGCTTCGACAAACAATTGCCATTATCGTGTACGCCAATTCCAGTGGACAGTTGCTGAAATAATATAAAACAATAACACTTAAACCTGGAATAATTTGATAGTTTCTGAACATGCAAACATAAAGTAGTTTATTCATAATATTCAGCATCATGGTCTAAAACCAAAACTCGGATAGGAAAATCTGCATTTTACATATTCTCGAATGTAAATCATAACTAAATACATGCATGTTTTGAATAGTGGCAGCACAAAATAAACATCCCCAGCTTTTGCGTTTTTCATGCTTATTTCATGAACTTATTTTATGTGATGTCTAATTCCTTCACATGCACAGTGCGAAGATCTTACTGCATCAGTGGTTTTCGGAGCGAATAATAAGTTTGGGAATTTGAAACAAATGCATACCTACCCCATAATTAAGTCCGTCCAAAATGTTTGACATGCTATTAATATTATGTTGTACTGATAGCAGGAACGATCGGCAATGATGCGCCCGGTATTCACTGAATTGAATACCTATCTAATTATCTTCAAAATTATCTCAGCATACATCGCTTATCCTCTGACTCATGGTAACCAGCTAAAAAAACACAGCTGATTTCAAGGGCTGCATGAACCAACCTCATTTAATATACTAGCAAATAATGAGAGCCGTGATGGATAAGCAACATTTATAACAATTTGAAGCCGATATTAATTTGTAAGTAGCAAAAAAAATACACATAAATGCAAGGAAAAATGTGCACGACGACTTTCTATTGGAAGCCACAATTTATAAAATTTGTCATTGAAAACACAAAGGAAAGCAGCTAAACAGGATGAATGTAGAAAAATCCCGTACTTCATCTCTTCTCTTCTTACATTTGCGGTCGGTTCTATAACGAATCACTTGAACCAAGTGCGTCTTTCGTAAACTCCTACATGAGTGTGTTTATGAGTTTCCTTGAGTGTGTACACGGAAACGACATTTCATACATTTAATTTGTGGCGAAATTTTTCCGACCGAATGCCCTCCCTGTCGTCAACCCTTTCTGTCTGGGTTACACTGAGTGTGTTTCCTTGTTTTTATGTTATTACGTTTTTGTCGAAATCCGGTTGCACAGTTATTATCAGGAAATAAGAATGTTCATAAATATTACAGTTGTAGATTGATTGCTTGAAACAACTGATCCTCACTAATTGTAACAATTTACCAAGGAAATTCGCAAAACATGTTCGTTTTCGAAATACATTTTATTCTACGAGATCTTTCAACCGTTCCACACGATCAATGTCAGGAAAGTGACAAGAAGCAACGTACAGGTCACCAGACTATTAACCAGAACTATCACAGAACTATTAACCAGGATAGTTGAAGAATAAAATAACTCTGAAGTCACAAAATAAATGAAAGGGCATGCTATTCGAAACTACCAGGTAGAGAAGACCAGAGAGATCCAGGCAAAACCTCCAACGAAAGATACTTAAAAAAAGAATTCGATACACGATCAACTTCTCAATAGTTCCCTTCTACTCACCAATCTTCCAAGGCACCAATGCACAATTTTCCATCACAAAAATGAAATAGATCTTGAAAACGAGCATCTGTCTTGCGGATTCCATTGGAAAATTGTGACAAGGACTGAGGATCCGTTGTTTCAAACAATTCGTATCGCATCAGGAGGGAGGTCTGTGGTTATCTTAAAGAAAGTTATTTGTGAGGAGAAAGGAACTGTGAAGTAGACTGTGTATCGAATTCTTTGGTAGTTGTCTTTCGTTGGAGATTTTGCCTGGATCTCTCTGGTCTTCTCTACCTGGTTGATTCGATTAGCATGCCTTTTCATTTATTTTGTGACTTCAGGGTTATTTAATTCTTTGTGTCTTCAATTGTCTTGGTTAAAAGTTAATAGTTCTTAGCTAATAATTAGACGAGACGAATAGTGGCGTGCTACACTAATTTTGAATGTATAAACTGATATGCCCTTTTCATCAATTCTACACATTTTTCCTTGCAAAACTAGGATGATACATGACTTTTACAAATTAAATCTTGACTGTCGGGGGTAATCTGGGGTTTCGGCCCGTGTCGCGTTTTTGCTGTGAACTTCTCAAAATTAAGCCGCCCTACCTACTGAGCCAGATTACGTCAACGGTATTAGGAAGTAGGCTGTTCTGATTGTTGAAGACTTACATATAGATCATTCTGAATTAATGCATCCAAAATAGTCGAACAGACTGTCGATGTTGAACTGAAATGGTTTCCTGGCTTCCCCATAGAGTATCGAGAGCAACATAAAATAGCTATAACTTAATTTTATTAGGTTATTATTACGCATCATTTACAGAATATATGCTGGAAATTGCAAAGACCCAACAGCCCTAAAAGTTGCGTGTCATGGGTAATGCATTAATAAAAATCAACTGGATAAAAGAGCCATCAACAATATAGGAATAAAATACAATCAATTTGCATTTTGCAGTAGTCGAAATCCAATGCCATCACTGGAGTCGACTCACTCAATCGAATGACTCCTATCATCTGAGAATATCGTTCACCTTTCTTTCCACTGATCTTCGCCGCCAATTCCTTGTAAAAATTCATCCTTTCTCTTCCCATTCCTCCAGCACAGCAAAAAGTAAGAGGGCAAAATATATATTCAACTTCAAGGATGCGTGTGCTATACTCCTTGTTCTTAAACTGTTCGTGATGTTGGTACATGATAGGAATTTCTTTCTGTCGATTTTACTTGGCCATGGAGTCTATCACTCTCACATCAAAAAATGTCTACCCTACTCATCAGCATTCAGAATCCTAAGCAACTTACATCAACAAGAGTACGATCAAGCTGAAAGCATTTCAGGAGAAGGGAAGGTTCACGTCGAACATCTTTACAGATCTCAGTTAATAATTCATGCGTTGTATCTCTCACAGCATTGTGGCTGGTGGTAACGAATCCTCCCTTTTTACATGAGACATTGTGTTATCAAACAATCTGATCCACAACTACATTTGTTGATACATCCAACTAGGCTTTTGATTATGAATCTCCTATGAAAGTCAATTTTAGGCTGTATCGAAGGCAAAGCGCGTCATCAAACTGTTGCTTGTTTAAGCGAAAGCCATACTTTTTAAGGGTAAAGATGTTAGCCATCCAGAAGCACCTTTTTCTGTGGATAGCTGCAGTAATCTTATTCTGATAGGTCATCTTTAATTTGGTCTAATTTTTTCTTGAAATCATTGTTCACCGCTTGTTTAACAAATGCCATTGCATCAGGATTTCTGCTCATGTCATTACCAAAATAACATCGGTTGACGATAGCTTCAATCAATTCAGAGTTGATGTCAAGGGAATTTTGGTATTCAAAATCTGCTTCTTCAACGAGGTTGTTTGTTCCTAATCCATCAAATTGCACAGGAAGACTATAAATATCTCGCATAATTTTCGAAGCTGTTCGTCCCCCATGAATGTGTTTATATGTTTATCTTGGGTTTCCTGCTCAAAGGTTTTTAAGTAGTCAGAAATATCTGGTTTCGTGCGACAAATTTCCGTCTATGCAATGTCCCCTGTACATGTGCAGCGCAAGCTAGCTGCGGTTCTGATTCAGCGATCTTTACTAAGGCGTTGATGTCTTCCGTCCATCTACGGACTTGCGATTTCAAAAAATTTCGGTCGATTGTGCAGTTCCAATAAAGGATCCAAGACACTTGTGACCATCACCTGTGATACTAAATTAAGGGAAAACAAGTTGGCGTCATTATATAGTTCCGGTTTCACTATCAGGCATGTTTTTGAGGTATTCAGATTGCACCCAAATATAGGATCAAATTGCTGACTTTTCCACATTCTGAAAATCATCGCTAATATAATCCCAGCTTCAGCCTCAAAATAACTTTTTCCTATTCAAATATTTATTGTCTGCAATGGCTAACAGATAACAATGAAAGCAATTTCCGCTGAATTGAACCATCTATAACAAGAAATTGAATTTACACAGTGGCTACATTGCTTTAACTTTAATAAAATGGCACCATTTTGCGACAGACTTTCATATTGTATTTCTGCAACGAAGAATTATTCAAAACATCTTGTGTTTAAGTGCAAGCGGACACGTTTCAGGTGTAGTTAAATGACATAATCGTATATTTTGAAGAGGTTAGCAGTATGAGGAGCCATGAAATATATACTGAAACTAATGTGATGCTAATAGCATTATGATGCTAGTCGAAGTTAATAGTAAAAAGTAGACGTTGTACTGGATTTTTTGCGCTTGAATATTGAAACCGAGTTCGAAGCTCATCGATTCATTTACGAAGAAGAACTGTCAGCAACTTCCCCATAAAACTTGAAAAAATAGTTTGATTATGATACAATACATTAGATCGAAATTGATTTATAAACCATAGATTTTCTTCGTGCCATCGATGTACATCATCGAGATATCAAACTTCCTTTCTAGTCTACCACTATCTACTTCTATGGTTAAAGGTGATGTTAAAGAGGTTATGTTAAATGTCCAATATCAAACAGTTTCAATTCATATATTATTCATGCTAAAATCTATGGCAATAAAAAACATAGAAAATGTTGAATTTTTAATTACATTGGCTAGATATAGACATATTCAACTATAGGCTATCTGTTTGTGCAGATGCTTCTTTTCTCACAATCCTGATGTGATTTCCTAGGAGATTCATGATCATAAGTCTTGACATCCTAGTAATCGTGAAAAATTCGAAAACTTCGGAATACTCTCGCAGCAGAAACACTAGCTGTCATTCTCTTAGATCTAGATCTCTCTAGCAGCTATTCTCTTAGTTCATACGGTCAAAGAAATGAATAGACGCCGACCACGTGATTCCGACCTACTATCAGGTGTTTTACTTACAATTATTCAGTGACTGAATATTTGGCATCTACAAAAGCAGTGCATAATCGTTGCGAAATACGCGTGACTTGGATTCCTATTGATCGCCAGCTGGCGAATTGTTTAACTAAGCGTGAAGGATGTCTAGGAAGACTCTTCAACGCTCTCACTCCGTATGTAAGAAGCAGGGATGCCGTCAAATGGGGAGGCTTCGGCAAGCGAGTATTTTTATAAATTAATTTGTCTGCTCACGAAAATTTGCAGTTTAACTTGAAAGATGACGAGTATCGTAAAGTGGGGTGACTTTGGACAGTTTTTAAGTTTACCTTAAATTTACAGTACTTTAAAGCAGAAAAAGTATAAACAATTGATATCAAAAGTTGAATCTGTGTTTGTGCAATATCACGAAGAATTACTACCATCATACATTTCGTTCAATAGATTTTTTCTAAAAACATCAGTGTCCACAGTCACCCCGGGAGTGGGTGACTTTGGACACTTAATGAGATAGAACAAACGATTATGAAAATATCAACATGAAGCACTTGTATTTTTTTACCTTGTAGTACAAAAGTGAATCTTAGGAATGTTCATTCATACATAACATCGTATTTATTTTTATCTCATCGTACTTATCGGTAAAAAATCCGAGAGGAGCATGTTGCTGGTTTGAATGGCTGCACAGCAAACAGGTGTCTAAGGATCTGTTATCATTTTTACCGGGACAATTAGTTTCTTAAACAACATTATTGAATGCCTGATGTCTTCATGGAAGACAAAATTGATGGTTTATGGTTTTAGTTGCTATAGTAAATAACAGCTATGTCGGCTAATCTACTGTCCAAAGTCACCCCATTTCGTCCAATACCAGTGGGGTGACTATGGACACTGACAGGCATCTTACAATACTTTGAATATTTTTTTGACAAGTGCAATGGATTCAAAACATCATTCAAGCAATTCTGAAGTGTACTACAAGATGATCGCATATTATATTACCATGATGTCAAATAGCGGTACCATTTTTAAAGTGCAATTCTAGATGGGTGGGAATGTGAATTAAAATTCATATTTTTAATAGGGCCTAATGAATGAAACATTACAAGAATCTCAAATGCCGTGAAATCTTAGCTTGTGTATGATAATATCATGTTGCACAATGATGGATCGCTGAAAAACCGCTTAAAAAGTGGCAGTTTTGGTGCAATGCACAGATTTCTATTCTGTCCAAAGTCACCACGCTGTCCATAGTCACATGTTCTTTGGTCTCCTTGCTATGATTTAATCAATGTCACTGTACATGATCACTCGTCTGGTCTGATAATTTTAGTAGATTTCGAAAACATATAAAAACACTACTTTTGTGTTTTTGTTTTTTTGTTTCTGATGTGAATTCATAATAACTCCCTACAATCAAAAACTTAACATAATCATCCATAGTGTTCAAGGATAACATCACCTTGGCGAAAATCGTATCTGTCAATTAATTTAGGCGCGAGAGCTGAATTCTGAAAGTAGAGTGACTTCGGCCACAGGATGGGCTGCTTCTAGATCATCCCCCCCCCCAATAATAAAAAAACTTTTTTCAGCAAGCAATTGTCCAAATAAATCAAAAGAGGACATTTGGACATGTTGCCACCTACTTTGAAATTAGAAATTACGTAGTGATTAAATTGGTTCGAACAGCAAGCAGCGATAAGTAGGCTATCACTTCGTTGGCAAGTAATTGGTGTTGATGCCACTGACTACATGATTCGCTTATTGCGCGTCGAGATACTTGTTTCATCTTTCCAGAAGTCGAAAGAGGTCAACTTTGAAAAAGTAGTGAAGGTTTTAAAATTGTCTGATGTGACCAGAGGAAACCACTTATCTCGAGTACATGTAGGACTTTTGATCCAAAATCTCCTATGATATCGCCACATTCTTCTTCTAGACCTACCTCTCCGTTGGTCTACGGCTTATGTTGAAACAATTAACAACAATATCAGTTCTTTCTATAAACTAAGTTTGATTAGCATAGCTAGCTTTCAAAAACTGTTAGTTGCGATCTTCATAATAACAAAGGTTATCTTGTTTGATATGGATGGTTGACTTTTGTGCTAGTTATGATTTCCTTTAAAAGACACACCTTTTCCTACAAGACCTTCAAAAGGAGAAGAAGATTTCTATGAAATGATATGCTTTTGTTTTATTATGCATGTTGACTCCTATTCAATGAATAAATTGAAGATGAAAAATAGTGGCCGAAATCACGCCACTCTTCGCAGTGATTACGGCCATCTAAATTTTTTAAAAATGTGTTTTTCAGAATGTCAATCAAACATCCGACTACTTTACATAAAACAATAGAAGCTCTACGACAGCAATAACTTAAGCAATTTATAACATTCCCTTTGCAACACTCTGTTTGAAATGCCAAGATGTGACCGAAGTCAACCCACTTGACGGTACGCTAAATTAGAAATTGAATTCATTTATTAACGATGCGAGTAATTCATTTGATCTTTTGCTTATTCTGAAATAATCAAACCTACTAGATTTATCTTTCCACATTTTTTGAATTCTTTGAGATAACTGAGCATTTGTAGAGTTATTTAGAATTCAACTAACTGCGCGTCTTGGTGGATTTGAACTACAGACCTCTGGCATCCTACGCCAACGCTATACCACCTTGACTATTGACGAGCGACAGAAGTCCTCAATTGAAGAATCCGCGATATCGGCTCAATCTCCCAAGACAAGATAGCATATATTAGCAATCCTAGAAAGCATTTGTAGGGTGTTTCCGAAAGATTTTGCACATGATTTCGTACTTCTTGAGGTCTGAAATTATTTTTGATAAAGGTCCGCTACTGCTATTTTCACTAGGACTTCATGACAGTTATTATTTGTCAAATAAAGAATTGAGGGAGACTATTATAGTCATGTCTCATTTGTCTATTGTGTTATGAGATAACAATTATTTCATATCGTCTTTCAGATCCCTTACCGTGCGGGGCTAAAGATATACTGACCTACAAATAATCGCTTTTCATCAGACGTTTCATGTAGGCATAAACAATGATAACCACTTTGCTATTTATTCATCGATTTCAGGACTTCGACAAAATTTGTCACCTTACACTTGTCGAGTTCCAAATGTGAATAATCATGACCGGTATTAATCTTGAAATCCTTTATTGAACCTGCAACTACAGGTACTTGATTAATCTCACATCCCATTGCTGATTATCTCCCAATTGAATTTTCAGTGAAACTTCAAATTTGACAGGTGTGGCAACTTGCTGAAATTGATGTGACCTATAGAAAAAAGAATCGCTGCACAAACCAATGGAAGACTAGAGCCCATGTCCATGCATGTTGCTAGCTTTCGAAGGAATGAAAGTAGACTTTTGAGTCAACTTTTTCGAAATTCTTTAACGGGACAAAATCTCACTTACGCAGATTGGTTGAACAAAACATTCAAAGTTATTGATACTGATGCTACTTGATAATTTTGAAACTTTTGTCTAGCTCTTATGCATGTGATATCTTGCCAGTCTTGCTAGATAATATCAAAACATTAAAAAATATTTGTCAAAAATCTCGCTTTTTATTCATGCGAGAAGCAGAGCGATTTTATGAAGACTTCAGATTTTCAAGGAATGTCATGACATACAATAGTTTGAAGAGCAGGAGCTCTTCAAACAGAATTCGACTAAACTAATGCGAGTGCGCAAGTACAAGAGGACCATTTGCAGATTTTATATGCTATGCAAAGGAAGGGCTCAGCTCGTCTTCAGCAGCTGAGGCTGCTTTTCAATCAGGCAACTCGGCAATTGAATCCTTCGTCATCATCAGGTTAAGCGGAGAAGTAAGCTGACATTCATAGCTTGTTTTCAGCACACCTTTATCCTGGACTAGTAACGTATTCATGCCTTCAGATAGCACTTCTGTTCTAACAAAATATACTTGACGTGTGAGAATCATATGCTAATTGTACAAAAAAGTGGCACATAGAAAAGCAACCATTCTGCTGGTGCATCTGCCCAATCTCAATGGGTTGTCAAACCCAAAAAAGAGAAATTCTGCTTTGACATCTTGGTGACGCCAAGATCCCTCCGTTGTTTTGCCCTCGCCCTGATGAACAGCCATTACATACTGATGCATTGCTCATCATTAAAGCAGTGAATACATACAAAACATACATTCATGCTTCTGAGTTAGATTAATGAATAAGCATTAATTTCATTTTTCTACATTTAAAATGTTGCTTCGGCCCGGCAGCGGTTTCTGTATGAGTCTGTTCTTACATTTTCAATGTAAGAATGAATCCAAAGCTACATCACTCTTAAGGAAAATTGCATGTACATGATGCATGCACATGAAATAATGAACATAGCCCTGCAGGGCTGCTCTACTCAACACATGCATTGTTTAATTAATTCATACCATTGTCTCAGAATTTGAACACCGATATTCACAGCGTAGCCAAAACTATCTGCGACGGATATTTCCTTGATAGTTGCTCTACTCCGAACCTGTTTATCGTCCTCAATTTTTTGCAGAAGACACTTTTCCACGTGTCTGAGTGTGTCAAACTTCGTCATTCTGATGAGAACGCACGCTGAAATTTCAGATTATAATAAAACTTTTGAATAACTATAAAAAGTTCATTCCTTAATAAATTACCATACTGTATCCACAGAAATCCGAAAAAACGAGAGGTATAGAAATCCGACATTTCTGTCTGTTTGATTTAGTGAGAGAATGGAAAGAGCTGTTTGTTGGCAGCGATTCAGCTACTCGTTTATGCGGCGATTCCTAGATCTTTAGAAGAATCGTATTACTGAAACATCCAACCGTGCATTCAACAGTTTTAGATTTTTGCCGCAAAGTGATTTATTGCAAATTATTTCACCGAATAGATAAGGAGAAATGACAGAAATTGTGAATGTTCACAAAGTGCATTGATAAGCTGTCGATGAGCTTCCTACCGTTTTCATGACAAGGCATGCTGCCATGATGTTCAATAGTTTTCAATGTCCATGGCCGTTCGTGGTTCGATTTGATCCTTTCACCTCTTTGGATCCTTTAATATCATAGAGTGTCGAATTTCCATACCGAATAGAATCGAGTGCCGAATTGCAGAATTGACGGATTTTTGTCTGAAGGCATGTCTCACAAAGAATGCTAAAAATAGACACTAATCCAAAGACATCAATCAGAGTGATGACCAAAGGTGATGACATCCGATGTTTGTTGTGTTAAATACCTCTGGTGGTTCACAAAAAAGTCGCTTAAAATCAATTACAATGACAAAATTTGCTTTCATAGGAAATTCATAGTCCTTTCATAAAAGGACACGTTTTCCTCAAATTGAAAGAGTCTGTTATGTCATTATCTGTACAGTGACACGTTTCTTGCCACAACTTCAGCAATTCTCCGACAGAAGAAAACGGATTCTCCTTTGTCAGTCGTAATAGCGAGCAGTTGCTTCTTGTACTGGTTGAGTCTTCTTCTTGTTGATCTTCTGTTGATTATTTCGTTATGGAAATGTTTTCTTCTCCAACGCTGTATGGACCTTCGATTTTCTTTGAGCAACTTAGCAATGTCAGTAATGCTCATCTTTCCCAGTGACAACCCAACCGCCAATCCACTACTGCTTGCCCCTTTCTCCTTCTGATGTTCATTTAAATCTAACTTCATTATAGTGCCAACTTCACTAGTAGCCTACTTTGATCAAGAGTAAGTGAAAATAAATTGTATGAAAGATTCAAATCTTAAATACTACACTATCTGAGCAAAGCTGCGCATATCGCGGATTGCATTTTGTTTTGGCATTTGAATAAGGCTGCATAGAAATAAAATCAAGATGTGATGTCACATGTAATGAACAAAATGCAATTCAAAGTGCGACATTCATTTTTTGGCTTAGTGTAAACGAATTCTAATCATGCACCTGCAATATGCGCCACTGACCAAGCGCTA
This sequence comes from Prostheceraeus crozeri, assembly GCA_907163375.1. Lineage (NCBI taxonomy): Eukaryota > Metazoa > Platyhelminthes > Polycladida > Euryleptidae > Prostheceraeus > Prostheceraeus crozeri. The sequence continues at coordinate 84,505 of CAJQUW010008498.1, read as the reverse complement.
CATCTTAGGCTCATCTTTCAGTCTTTACTTCATCTTTCCAACGGATGCGTGTTTTATTGTAGATGGTTCTCTCTCTCATTCTTCCTCGACAGTTGTCGGAGTGTCGCCGAGATTGCACCGAATGGCCAAAATCTAGCACCAGCCACACATAATCAGCAATGGCTCGTTGATGTCATCGACAAATCAGCCAATCTATCAATGTGTCGTTCGCGCGCAACCCCGCAAAGAAGCAGGGAATTCTTCGCGAGTTATGCTTACACACACACTGACTATGGCTACACGGCGAGTCTGACAAACGCGTAGCTAATAGTTAACACGTGCATCCTTCACTTCTTCATTCTTTCATTATTATTTGAGAAGATCAAAGTGAATTCTAGATTAGAGCCGGGTACTTTCCTATAAGGTCCGAAATGCTCTTTCATAATAAAATTCAATCGTGAGCTCATGATTGATTGATTACTAAATTTATTCACTTGACCAGTCGAAACAGTAGGTTTAGGAAACAGTGTGGTTTGGCTAATTAAATGAAGTAATTAATTAGTGATTGGAAGTTTGTTGCTTCATCTGCTGATTCTTACAAGTCGCAATCGTGTGTCTTCCTGTCATCATTGATTGAGTATCAAAAATCCTGTTGACCCACCGGCTAACAATCCTATACGTAACTGAGACGTAGCAATCGGTGCCAGTAGTGAAAACTGTGCCCTACTTGCGAGGGATAGGTACATGTATAATTCAGTGTTGTCAATAGGTACATGGATAGGTATATGTATAATTCAGTGTTATGAATAGGAACATGGATAGGTACATGTATGATTCAGTGTTATGAATAGGAACCTGTATGACTTCTGTCTTACTGGATAGGTACATGTGTTTGGTAGACTGGGTTGAGTACATTGCGTTTCGGAACGTCTATGATCGAACTTGTGTGGTTTGGTTCTGAGTACTTGGGTACGTACCGATAGACGTCCGTTGTTTGATTTTGAATGGGTTTGCTCAATTGCGACTATTGTGACTATTGCAGCCATTGTAATCAAGATGACAGTCACATTTATTTTCCTTTTTACGTAGACAAACTATGCTATAAATATGAGATAGTTGTTTGATGACATACATAATGATGACTAGTATCCCAACGTCGTGGGTTGTCGCAAGAGACCTTGGATATTCGTTCAAAGCTATAGAAACTGTAACAAATCTCAGTGAAAATATCAACGCTGGTGATTTAGTTGATCGACTAATGGATCTAGATGAGCATGCTATCAATCACAATTTGGATCGTAGGTGGATAGAGGATTTCTCCATGCTACACTGCAATGATAGTGAAATTAGGAGGATCAAATTGGAACGATATGGAAAGAAGGAGACATCTGACAGTGTTTTAATAAAAAGTTCTCCCAATAAAAGTGACTTCAGAAGGAAATTAGAAGAAGAGACATTTAAATTATTATGTGAACGGAACTGCGTTAAATGTTTTAAACAGGAACGATCCCTTCTCTTTTTACCGTGTTCTCATAGCGTTAAATGTTCTACATGTTATGTACCCTTTGAAACTTCATCTTGCCCCCTTTGTGATCAAGAAATATCTTCAACAGTCACTGTATATCGTGCATGATGAGTCATCATGCACGTCTGTGATTGGTCACTATTGTGTCTTTGTGTGGCTTTTCTATATAAGGAGGACATTGTACCGTTCTATTTCAAGCATAATTTGAGGCTAATACAATGTCAATCAGCATGTCGTTCACTACCAACATTCCCATTTCAATAATTTACCGAAGTCAACTCTTCACCGGCAATATATTTTATTCTGCCGTAAATATAACTGGCTATAAAGCGATTTGGTGGATGTGATGGAGGAAATAGTGAAGTATTTCCGCTGCGGAGAAGACGTTGTGGTGCAGAGAATGTTAATGAGAGTCGTGAACAGCGCTCTTACACGAGTTGCAAGATTTTGGCTCAATGAAGTATTTCGCCCACTAGCTCAAACTGAGATTGTACCGGAATACTCTCGCTGTTGCTGCAGCAGTATCCAACGGAAACACAATACATGTCTCCATGACATTATCACCTCCAGGTACTTTGACGAGAATAGTGAGAAATGCAAACTGGACTTGTTCAGTGGACCGCCATCAGTAAGCATCAATGTGGCTGCTCAAGGACATTCTGAGGTGATCAGTTTGCGGGCATACTATGCCAATATTTTAAAGACTTTCCATTTAAAGCCCTGCTGTATGTGCTGTCCTATTTCAAAACATCTAATGAAAGACATTGAGCAGCTCATAACTGCTACAAATCAGACTCTAGCCGATGTGAGTGTATATCAGTTTCCCTCTACAACTTGTTAAGTGTTTTATGTAATTTTATAAGTACCAGCAACAAACTCTGCGTGATATGTGAATGCTTGTAAACTTTTGTGTATAATGTTGTAAGTACTAAGCAAAAATTGTAATTGTATTATCTATTTCCATATTAGAATAAAAATGTCTGTAAAACGGAAGGCATCTTCTCGTCAATCGAAACGGTCCTTCAAACCTTCAAGTCAGTTTAAAAAGGCGTTGCGAAAGTTAAACAGGATACATGATAATAAGAAGAAGTGTAAATTGATTCAAAATTCAAGTGATGATTTCATTCGCGATTTAGCTTTTGCAATACACAAATGTCTACCTATTTACAAGCCTCTATTGAATGCTGGCTCTTTGAATAGCATAAAAAAGTTTTCAAATCCAAGGAGTAGTGATAAGAAAAGGCGAAACTTAATTCAGCGCGGTGGTGGTGGGTTTCTAAGTATGCTAAACGATATTGGAAACAGTATTAATGGTGCAATCAATAGTCCGCTTGGAAGGATTGCAGCAACTGCTGCAATGGTAGTATAACGTTAACAAATCATAAAGTGACACGTCATCACTTTGATTGATGAGTCATATATAGGTGTATATAAGGAAGACGCTTTAATGATATTTTATCACTTTCAAGTGACAATTCATTTGCGCTGGTTGAAAGCTCCAAATTAGTACTTGTTGAAACATGACTTAGAAAATGTATACAATCAGAGAGGAAAGTGACGCTTTTGAGAAAGATCTCTTGAAGCTTCGTCCGACACGAAAGGTGCAAGGGATTGGAAATACAATCTACTTTCAAAATTCGAATTATGGTGATGATGGCTTTTATCTTCAAGGTCCATTCTTCCACAGTAATGGCATGTCTACATCAGGGTATAGCAATATGAGACAAATGCGAGTGATTTTTCCAAAATGGCAACAGGTGATTCTTAAAACTATTGACTCTTTCGCGAAAGAATGTGTTGAGCTGCCTGAAAGTGCTCCCACTCATTGGAGAAAGGCATTAGATGAAGGAGTTGGTTACAAGGAATTGCCGGAATTCGATACACTGTTTTTAAAACTATCGGATCATTTTCAAGCATTCGATCTCTTAACAAACGCGATGGAATGTGAGGATCTCAAACGGGGCCGCTATATGGGCTTAGTGCACGTTACCGGACTTTATATTGGCTCACATGGTTCGACTGGTAGAGTCGCATCTTTACAAATGAAGGTTCTTCAACTAGTCTATGAACCACTACCAATTGATTAATGCTTAATTAACACTGATAAGACTGCTTCAAGTGATGGGAAGGAAGAGAGCAAAAAGCGAGGGCGGAAATCTGAAGATGGTAATCCTAAATTGAAGTTGAAGCGCCAAGATGCTGACTTGAAAACTTTCTATGATCCTAATTGTGATGAGGAAACACAAATGTCTTAATTTGTAAATGTTTTAATTTGTAAATGTAACTTGAAAGTTTCTATTCTGAATTTAAATAAACGTGATCTGGAACATGTGTCTGTTTTGCTGTTCGAAGCAAAATTAGCGGGATGATGAGTATAATGTTAATGGAATTATAAGATGACAGATTTTCGTCTATTCACTGATCGCACAATGTGTGTCGCTGGACCAAGTCAGTCCGGTAAAACTACATTTGTAACTGAATTGCTACAATTTAGAAATGAAATGTTTAACAAGAAATTTAAGAGAGTCAAATGGTATTATGGAATATTTCAACCACAACTACATTCTGCACTTCGCCAGAAAGGTTATGAGGTGAAGCAAGGGTTGCCATCAACTGAGGATATCAAAGCAGGTGACTTACTAGTATTAGATGACCTATTAGGTGAAAGCAAATCTTCAAAGGATGTAACCGAAATGTTCATTCAAACTGCACATCATAGGGAAGCTTTTATTATCTACATCACCCAAAACATCTTCGATGGAGGGAAAGAGCAAAGAACTAGAAGTTTGAATACACATTATTTGGCAATATTTAAAAATCCAAGAGATAGCAGTCAGATACATCATCTCAGTAGACAGATATTACCTCAACAACCTAAAGTACTTTCAAAAATATATGAAGATGTAACAAAGAAACCACATGACTATCTATCTATTGATCTAACCCAGGAATGTCCGGAACGACTTCGATTTCGAAAAAATATCATACCTAATTCCGCTGAACCAATGACAGTTTTCTCGGTTCACAGTTAGTTTTAAGCAATGTACTTTGTTGCCTTATTATTTTCAAACATGTCGTATTCAAAGATTGTAGTCATTCCTCAAGAGGAGTATGTACAATTGACTACATTGCAAAGTGCACAGGAAGTCAAAAATATAGATCAACCTATTACGAATCAACTTAAGGAACTAACACAAAAGGATATGGAAATTCAGAAGATTAAGGATCCCTATCGACGAATGCAGCTAGCAGATGAAAACATTGATGAGAGGCGACAGATTCGTGACAAGTTGCGACGGTTTATAACCTTGTCAACACCTCGACCATATCGTGTGTGCGCTGAGCGATTATTTGACTTCATTGATCCACATGTGAAGTTCAATGAGAGAGGGGAGATAATAGATGAAACAACTGGTGATGTTATTAGAAATAGTCACATAGATGACCTTCTACAATATGCTGTCAGAGATGTAAGGCGAATACTAGGTGCACCACAAGGGTGGACATATTTTCAGAAAATTTTATCTGATCAAAATGTACCTCACAATACTATTGGAGGACCGACTGTGAATGAGTTAGATAAGGGTCACTTACAAGATGGATCAAAAAGTAAAACACCCACGATGGCGGTCAAGCGAGAGCTTCATGATCCCGATGATCTGCAACGAAAAAGAGCTACTAAGCGCTCAATGCGTGTTGCGAAGGAGTATAGTAAATATTAAGCAAATATGAATTAAGCCTTGCCTCTCTCATATCATGTCGTTACAAATATTTTGCTGTTGTTTGAAATCTGCGCTCGAAGGTAAAGGAGAAGAGGGCATAGAAGTTGATATCAATTGTGTTAGCAGTTGTTGTGCGAGTAATACGCGTGCAAATCAGAACAAAGACGATGAGTACAGCAGTGAAACTCAGAAAGATTTATTACGACTTAAATCACCCCGCAAGTTTCAGTCGTCCGGAGGTTCTAGCTCGTGCAGCAGGTGTGGGAATAGAGAAAGTCAAGAAGTGGTTAAGGAGTCAACCGACTTACACTCTTCACAAAAATGCGAGAAAGCGGTTTCCAACACGAAAATATGTTGTTAAAAATATAGATAGTCAATGGCAAGCGGACTTGGCTGACATGCAACAGATATCACAGTACAATGATGGCTATAAATACATCTTAACCGTAATAGATATTTTATCTCGCTATGCTTGGGCACGTCCGCTGAAATCTAAACGAGGACCAGAAGTTGAAGCGGCTTTTCAGAGCATTTTCGATGAGGGGCGTGTTCCACAAAGAATACAGACCGATCAAGGGAAGGAATTCGAAAACTCTCATGTTCGAAGTCTCCTTAAAAGTCATAGTGTGGAATTGTTTAGTGTCAAAAGTGCTTATAAAGCTGCCATGGTTGAGAGGTACAATCGCACACTGAAGACAAAAATATGGCAATATTTCACTGCAAAAAATACATATGTTTGGGTAGGTGAGCTGCAGAAATTTGTTACAATGAAATTAATGAATTACAATGAAATTACAATGAAAGCTACCATCGAATCATTAAGATGAAACCAGTTGATGTTACCCCAGATAATGCGATGGATGTATGGCTTCGATTGTATGATAAGAAAGCGAAAAACATTTCTAATGAAAAGAAAATTAATGTTGGTGATAGAGTTCGGATTTCAAAGGTTAAGTCTACATTTGAGAAGGGGTATCTACCTAATTGGACTGAAGAAGATTTTTTTGTAGATGAAGTAAATACAAAATTTAGACCCACCATGTATAAATTAATAGATTACCATGGCAATCCAATTGAAGGAAAATTTTACAAGTAGTAGACGGAAGTGAAGAGGTGTATATGATTGACAAAATAATTAGGAGGAAAGGTCATGGCAATCAAAGGAAATATCTAGTTAAATGGAAACGATATCCTGATTCATTCAATAGCTGGATAACGCACCAGGATCTACAAAATGTGGAGGTGGGAGACACTCGTAACTTTTAAGCTAATATAGCATGTGACTTCTTCCATATATGAGTTTATCATGTCTACTAACTTCAACATCATTCTTCCAAGCAATAGCAACCCCAAGATATTCCCAAGTAACAGACCATCTCTATACTCTGTTGAATTCGCTAATCCAATTACTCTGCATGGACCCCATGAAGTTGCTCTAACTGAAACTACTTATTACAACGATATCAGTTTGCTAAAAAACAATTATTTTGAATTACATAAAGAAGTACGAGAGAAGGATGATTGTTTTCGCATATTTCACAATAGTCTACATGGTACATGGGCTTTTCATCATCTAACTTTACATCCTTTTTCAACATCTTTACCATATGTCCAAAACATGATTAAAATTCAAAAGGCATTTGCAACGTCAACTTTTGATTCTAAGGTTCCCACAATGAGCTTGCAAGATACAGAAAAGGAAATCGGTAAAATGTTTGAACGAATAAATGATCTCTTCAAGCTGACTTTGAATAAATTCTACAAATCAGTCATAAAGGGGTCAACAAAATTGATGAAGGAAGGGAAGCATGTTCTTCTTGTATTAGGTAAGGATTTGAGTCATACTTTTGGTTATTATAGAACAACTTTCTCATCAAGGTATTGGTACAATGGACGTGGGTGGAATTCGGAGAGGAAAGTCACTGATTTTCAATGTAGAATTGTGCCATTGTATGCATTACAAAAAAGGAGCATCCGAGTAAAAAATCAATTTGAGGTCATTAGAAGTGTTGAAGACTTTGCAAGAAAGTTTCAAGGATCAGTGCCAGAAACGTTAATGACTTGTGAATGTAAGAAAGAGAAAGTAACTTTATTTACTGTTGAAACGGAGGCAGAATTTATTGTTTTTACTAAAAAGACACCATTGTCTGATTCCGCTGTTATTGAATTCGGATCTGAAATGATTGGGATGTTTAAGGGCCTTGAAAGCGCACCTTGGTTGACAGAGTTAAATGATACATTGAAGGTTCAATTGTACTCTTCTAAACTCAAAGCATCAACAAATGCTTCATGGGATATCCACGTATACAGCGAATACATATTGGGTGATGATTTGTCTACTTCCAGTGAACTTGTAAAAAGAGTTAATTTGAACATTGAAAGCTTGAAAACGCCATCTGAATTGTGTACAAAGTTAAATGAGTTTGGTGTAGATTACCTTGATGTAGATGAATATCACTTTTCTTATGATCCACATAAGAAACGCATGATTCTAAAGGTAGGGAAGAACTCTCTTATCAAGCTGGATAGCGTGTTAACGACCACATTGGGATTCTCAAAATCAACTATTTATGAAGGCACATCAATAGGCGATACAGCCCCATCACTAGAGCGTGATATAAGTAACTTATACGTCTATTGTAACATTATTGAATATACAAGGGTTGGCGACATTGAGGCCCCACTTCTGCGCACATTTCCTCTCTCATCCGTAAGGAAGCAACTAATCAATCGAGAATTTTTTAACACAATGTATCTACCAATCAGCCGAAATTACATCAATAGAATTGACATATCAATTCATGATGACGCAGGAGAAGTAGCACCGTTCTGTGGTGGTGTTACTGTTTTGACCCTACATATTAGGTCACGAGAATAAGGCTTTACGCTATTGTGACTTCCATAGTTATTCAATAGTCATAATGACAGGCATTTACAGTAGACCATCATATCAGAGCGGTTATCCCGTGTTTGTTGGAGGTAGACGACAAGTTGGAGGAGGCATATTTGGTGCACTAAGACGTATGGTTCTTCCAACACTCAAAAAGTATGGCGTACCAATCATGAAGCGTGTTGGAAGCAGGGCTTTAGATTTTGGTGCAAATGTTGCAGCTGACGCGCTTCAAGGTGAGGATATCGGTGAATCTATGAAAATGCGCGCGCAGCAATCTGCCATAGACGCAATAGATGATTTAACAAAGACGAGACGTACAGTTCGGAAGAAGCGTAGGAAGTCAAGACAAGTTGGATCCGGTCGAGGTACTAAGCAAAGACGCAGGAAAAGTAAAAAGCCGACTAGAGCAGCACGTTCTAAATCTAGACGTCGAGTGAAAACAAGAAAGCACAAACGAAATTCCACAGCGACTAGAAACAAGTCAAAACGAAGGAAGACAACATATTTGTAGAGCTAATACGATGCAGAGTATCAATTCGGCTTTGTGTTTCTTCGATTCTCCCCCTCATCAGACAGACATCATCTCCTCAACAATTGTAGACATAGTCCCCACAACAAATATCGATGGTAACCAACAGCCTATTCAGTTTGATGTACCTGCCAATCCTCAAGATTATATTGACTGCCAATCCATTGATTTAGAATTGTGTATACAAATTAAGAAGACTGATGGTACCAATATTGGTTCAACTAAGGATAAAGTGGGATTGACAAATCTTCCTATTGCCAGTCTGTTCTCAGATGTGTATCTAATATTGAATGACAAACAGATTGAAGAAGGGGATCGTGCATATCCATATGGAGCATACATACATACAATGACGCAATTTCAAAAGCAAGCTAAACAGTCACACTTGCAAGTTTCTGGGTGGTATGATGATCAGCAAGGGAAATTTGATGATGTCTCAAATACAGGGTTGAAAAGTCGAATGGATTTAACAGCGGATTCAAAGGAATTATACTTGAAAGGACCTGTCTATCTTGATTTCCTTCGTCAATCTAGATATCTGCTATCACAGGTTAAAATGCAAATAAAATTTATTCGTGCAAATCCTGAGTTCGCGTTAATGGCTTTTGGAGCTACAAACTATCAAGTCAACATAAGTAATGCCGTGCTCAATGTAAGGCGAGTAACAATGAACCCGTCAGTCATCAACGAGCATGTGAGAGGATTGAGGAAAAACAATGCAATATATCCAGTTAATCACAGTGTGTTGACAAACTTCACAATTGGTGCGGGATGATCCTCACATGCCTACCCAAATCTTTTTCCCACTGCAATGCCAAAGGCGGTGTGTATCACATTTGTTGAAAAAGAGGCATTCATTGGTGCTTTTGAAAAGAATCCATTCAATTTCCAACACTTTAATGTTAGCAAACTAGCACTCTAACAGGATGGGAAATTTTTATCTTGCAAAGCATATGAGTCGAATTTCAAAGATGGTAAATTCGCACGTGAATATGGTTCTACTTTCACCGCCCTCAACATGTTTAATACAGATGATTCAAATGGAATTACAATGGATATGTACAAGAATGGCTAATTCTTCATTATGTACAACCTCACAGCAGATGCAGATCTAGGTGGTGAAAGCGTAGGAGTTACAAAGCCTGGAAATCTACGACTGGAGGTATCATTTGAGTCACCTTTGAAGAAAACAATTACTTGTCTCATTTATGCTATCTATGATAGCAAAGTTGAGATAACAAGAATGAGAGACGTGACTGTCAGCTATCAGAGATGAGTAACTTAAGCAACATAGAAATCTTGAGGGAAATGAGGAAAGCTCGTCCCTACTCCAAGACAATATTTCTCAATGTCTTTTCTAGAGGTAATTTACCTGATTCAATTCCTTTCTATCCTTGTTCGCTTATCATCAATACGGATACCAACAATCTTCCCGGAAAACATTGGATTGCTGTATACATCAATCGTTATAAAGTGGCCGAATATTTTGATTCTCTTAATCAACCTCGTTTACATGATATCGCATTACGGATGAACAGGTTCTCCTGGACTGTTAGGAAAGTGACATCGTTCCCACTTCAAAGTAATACATCTCTAATGTGCGGTGGCTATGTACTCTATTTTGTCAACGAGAGACCATTGAAAAATAACTGTAAAAGTGCTTTAGAACTATTTTCAAAAAACTGTGATAAAAATGATGTAATTCTTACTAAATATGTCGAAGCAGTTTTGAAATAAAGTTTTATGTTGTATCATTAACTTGCTCTCTTTTTTTTCCAAAACAAGGGTCTATAAGGAAAACAAAAACATATTCATATTTCATTATCTATTCACATATATACAAAATCTACAATTTGGTTTTCATGAAACATTTTTTCAAATCACATATGATGGGAGGCACATCACTTATGTCTTTGATGCCGGTTATCACAATCTTTCCATTATAGAACACATGAACATGATATGGATACCAGTTAGTCAATTGAGCTGCTGGAAATAACTCCACTTCATAAGTTAGATTATGTGATGATGTAACTTTACGGAAGTCATAGTGATAGTGCAATTCACATAACACGGTCATTGTCTTCACTTTCCAATCAGATAATGAATCACCAAGTAAATGTTCCAAAGTAAAGTGTAGATATGAGAGATCACCCTCCATGACCCTTCCAATACATTGGATTGTTCCATTTGGAAAGAATAGGATAGTGAGAGATTTATCCTTCCTCTGAATCCTCCATGTTAACATTGAGGGTCTTCCAAGATGTAAGCTCGTTGTCGGCTTCAATTTGCGTTTTATCAGTAACCATTGTTTTCGGTTGGGTATATTCCTCTCGATCTCTTGTAGATTGAGTTTTGACTTTGCTTTTGTAGTTAACATCCGATTTACAACTTCCAACCGTTTGATGTCCTCCATCTTTTATGAATGACGTTATCTGTGGTAGTATCTCCCTTGTAAAGGTTTCCCATGTGACGTCACTGAAACGAAAAAATCGATATTCAACATCTTCCCGTTTTGGTGAACAGACGCATAGTTTGACTGATTAATCACACTTTATCCATACCTTGTCATCGAGAGGAATCTTGATCCGAGTCTTATGGTTGCCAATGAGATCTGAAAAGTCTTTCAGTGAAGGCAATGAGTCAATACTAATGCAAACGCCACGATGTTTTCGAACACTATTTGCTATTGAATGACGAAATGCTATTCTTTTAGAATTTGTTATGTGAACGTTTTGCACGTCACTAAGTTTCCATGTTCTAATGTAATGAGGCATGTTCCGAAAGCTATGTTTCAAATTTAGGTTTAATGTTTGCCTAAAGTTTGTTATTTTATTAGCTCAACATATCGGAATGATGTTGAGTACAAATTTTTCACATATTCATTCACATTAGGACTACCTATTTATTAGTAATCATTTCTACATATCGGAAAGATGTAGAAATTTCAATTTTAGTAAGACTACTTATGTATTATTAAGTGTTGCTACATGTCGGAAGATGCAGCAATCGCAAGATCTATTACAAGTGGAATATTGTATTGTTTTTTATTTAGACTTATTCTACATCACCTGTGACAGGAAGGCATCTCCTTCTCTTCGACGGTGGGGGAAGACCTAGGCTGTAGTGTCCATATGGTAATGATAAATTTTTATCCAGCCAACAGCGCTTATCCTCCCAAAGTGAAAGACCTCGTTTCCTAAATGATTTTGTGCTAACTATGTGATTTTTTGAATTTATAATTGTCATATCTTCAGTTGTATCATTCTCACTATAATACATACTCCTATAGTCATTATGTTTCAATTAGATAACTGCTGCTCTCTGAATTCCTTTTTCACGTTTGATGCTATGATTCGTAGAGTCTAGATATTTCATTGAATACATTTTCGGTTTTAGTAGGATCATTTCCTCAAGCAACTTTCCAGCACACTCATCCTTAAAACAACCTAATCTAGCTTTGTTTGTAGTTGAGTATAGTCGGTGATGACTGTCATAGTTTGAAGAGTCGAACTTTTCACCGAAGTATAGAAGTATATCTTTGAGACGGACAGATGGTGATGTGTATAAACATAGGAAGAAACTGTCGGTATCACCTCCACAAAGCCGCGTTTTATTTATCAGTGGACATCCTTTTAGATCATTGTAATATAATTGATACATTTCCAACTTACTATAGTCAAGTACTGCTTGACCAACATATATTAATTTATTTAAAACTATTGCAGGTTTGTACATTTCCATACCAACCAGATCTTCATCAAATATTTTGTGTTGAACATAGAGAGGATGATTTGACAATTTCAGTAGTTGTTTCTCATTGTTGACAAGTTTAAATTTTTTCCTTCTCCTTGCATTTTCCATTGTTTTACCATATAAAGAATTATTTTTCAATTTGTAGAATGACCTTTCGAAGTCAGTGCTTGATTGAGCCCTCTTTTGAGAGTTCATATCAATGTATGTTTTTAACCAAGGCTTTTGTGTGAATTTTATGCTACTATGAATCTTCTTGATTCTCATGCCCATGGTCAAGTAAAATTTTAAAATTGAGTAGTGGACTACATAATTTTCCCTATCAAATTGATGGAGCAGAAGTTTCGTGATAGAAGAAAAATGTGTATTTGGTCTTACTTTTTCATATAGATTTTTCATATACAGGGTGCGAGAAAAGTCCTTGCGGAATTTTGTCAACTTTATATTTTACTATTCAATGATCAAATATCATTTCTTCAGTGACCAATATGTCGCAATGCGTTTGTAGATGACTCTGTCACTCGACTATTATGCATGCCAAGTCTTCAGATTTAACACATAGTGAGCTTTATGCTATTCAATCAACAAAATTTAAATTGATTACTTTCCATGCGTTTTGTAAACTCGGCATTTCATTGTGCTATTTTCGATGCTTTAAAAAGCTATGCCACTTGTTTTTCCTGAGCTCCATGGATTTCACATTTGAATCTAGCTACGAGATTTGATCTCATTTTAATCAAATCAACAAAGTTGTGCTTCAAATAGCTATGCCACTCGTTTTTGCTGAGCTCCATAGATTTCAAATTTAAATCTAACTTCGAGGATCGATCATTAAATGACGGAATAAACCATGGATGATTAACCTTAATAAATGTTAAGGTTAATTAATGTTAAAGGTTAAATTAACCTTGAAAAGCTATGCCACTTATTTTTGCTGACCAGCATAGATTTCACATTTGAATCTTACGAGATTTTTAGTTTTAATCAATACATTTTATACACTGTGTTTATAAACTCGATACACTGATGGATGTGAGTAATTTGATATTGTGATGGAATTCTCGACAATAGAAAAAGTTTATTGCACATCGTGGGCCATTTCTTTCAACTGTGAAGAAAGTGCTCGTCAATTCAGAGAGAAATTTAACAAGGAACCCCCATCGTCGAGAACAATCTTGTATTGGAAGAACAAACTTCTTGAAACCGACAGCCTGTCCCACGACCGACCCAGAAGTGGCAGACCCATAACAGCATCTGGAGATGAAAACAGGCAAAAGGTAATTGAAGCTGTCACTGAAAATCCTTCAACTTCGACAAGAGCGATATCGAGGGATGTCGGGATCTCTGATTTCACTGTCCGAAAAGTTCTAAAAGCCGAGCATTATCATCCATACAAGCCGCTATATTCTCAATTTCTTTGTGATGGGGACGAAGACCGCCGCTTACAATTTTGTGAAGAAATGAGGAGAAAATCGAGAGAAGATCCTGCTTTCCTCCGAAAGCTAACATTTTCGGACGAGTGTGTCATGTCGTTGACAGGCAACATCAACAAGCACAATGTGCACTTCTGGACTACGACGAACCCGAATATTAGAATGACCAACCCAGGCAAGACTCCTAACCTCACCGTGTGGGCCTGTATAGGCTATTCCGGACTTCTTCTCTACGATATCAGTTCAGAAACCATGAATGGAAAGAGATATTCTGATCTTCTGTTGAACCAAGTCGTTCCTTATTTCTCTCATGGCACTGGAAGAACCCTTCTGTTCCAACAAGACGGAGCGCCTCCCCACTACTCTCTTTCAGCGCGTCAAATTCTAGAGACTCATTTGTCCAATCGCAGGATCGACAGGAGAGGACCTATTGAATGGCCAGCAAGATCGCCGGACTTGACACCCTGCGACTTTTGGTTCTGGATTCACCTGCGGCAATTGGTTTATCCTCCAGGTTTTATTTACAGGAACATTCAGGACTTGCGGGAAGAGATTGAGCGACAAATGAACAACATTGCTCTCTCTTACTACCGTGATTCGTTCCGGAATTTTCAGAAACGTTTTCTGAAGTGCATTTAGCATGACGGTGAGCTATTTGAAGAATGAAAATGTCAATGAGTGCATGGAATGTTTAGTTTTTATTTCTAGATGGGTTTGTTCAAAGAAAAATGAAAATAAAGTAAAACAGTTCACTATACAATAACTAAATATAAAGTTAGCAAAAATCCGCAAAGACTTTTCTCGCACCCTGTAGTGTGGAAACATATCTTTTCAATCATCTGCATTTCTGGAGCTAATGGAAAATCGGCAGTGTCATCATGAATGGCTGCAGGATACTCTAAATCTAAATCAAAAATGTAGCCGATTTCACCATCATCATCTATATTTTGAACATTTTCTTCATTTAAAAAAATATCTAATTCACTTTCATTCAACCATTTGAAATTTGAGCGGGGTAGATTCCTACTGAGTGAAGAACCGTAAAGGTTATTAACATCTAAGTAGGTCAAATTTCGACTTTCATGTGTATTATTTCCTAATTCTTCAATGCGTGCACGCGCTCGGTGAATGTTGGTGAAAGTCATACACCCTCTAATTCCTCGTTCAAATAGATTGTACATATTTTCATCTTGTATGTAGTGTGGGGGATCATTGGAAGAGAAACTTAGTGCTGAGGTAAGGCTAAGATGTGGGAGACTGACAAAATGTACAGGGTCGACTTCATCCTCACGTTGACTCAATGCTCTGAACACTTCAAATATGTCTGCCAACAATAAAACATCTAACTTCAGATATGCCAGCATGTAATCACCAAATGTGCTACAATTAAATTCAATCCATGCCTTGTTAGCGTGTTCATATTCACTATCGGAACAGTGATCACGAGTAAGATCGTTATAGAATTACAATTGTGGTGGAAGACAGTCCTCCGTCAACGTGTTTAAGTTTTTGAAGTATGAATATGGAAACACTCCCTTCTGATATAAAACATTATCACTTAATTGTGTAAATTCTACCCTCAATGTCTCTACATGCTCATACGTTTACAAGCCCTTGGCTAATTCACTCAAGGATGCACTTAGAAATTGATATGAGTCTAAGAATTTTAGTTTAAAGTATACTGTCTTCCCTTTGTATTCATTTACAGGGACACTGGCGGATAAAGTTATATATTTTTCAGCAGTTGCTGCTACAACATCTAATTTCCAAGATTTCATTCTTCCAATCGCTTTATAGCAAACGATGTGACTATCATAATTTTTAAAATTTTGGAAAAATATGGGGAGCTCCCATCTGTTAAGTCTTAACCGGAGATTGCATTTCCTACATAATGTTTGCCTATATCGTCCGGTGATATGATCATGATCACGAACTTTTATGACTTCATCGCTGAATTTCGATTTACATTTGTTGCAACATTCTGCATTCTCATGTCTTGCTTTTTCATCCGCTGACAGTGTCCTTGGCTGCCTAGTTATTGCACATTGGTTGTCATATAAGTCTTGGGCTACAGTTTCTAAGTGGTGCAAGAAACTAATAATGCAATTCTTTCCCTCAAAGAGGTAATACTTGTTTTCAAATTTCGATTGAAGGGCATTATGCCAGACATGATAAGCTCCAATGGCCGCAGGTTTATGTATTTTATTATCAATGTAGCACTCTATATCTGCATAAATTACTAAAGGAGGACTTAGTTGATATTCCATGCTACTTGTTAGTACTTTTAGATCTGTCGGCACTTTTTTCTATTTGTGCTTTTCCTCGAATGCAAAACTGGAAGTGTCGTTCTAGTGTTGTCTTATATGTGAATGACTGAGTGCATCTTTCGCAGAAGTATTTATGTCTTTTTAAAGTTCTCCTATACAATCTTGACAGCTTTGGAATTCCACAATAGTGTGCTGCTCTATTGTTTAGAATTAGCAAAATATTAACCGTTTTCCTACCCGTAAAGTTACTATTGTAACGAACAACTTTAAGTCCGTTTTCATAAAAGTGAATGTTAATTTTAATATCATTATTTTTCTCAAATTTTGGAATATCTTTGATTGATACTGGTGTGGAAATGCCTTCCATATTTAGCTCAGATGTCCACTTACTATATGATTTTACTTCATTCCTTGAATAAGGTACTTCATTACAATGCAATATTGATAAAACTGTATATAGGAAGCAATCATTTGCATTTGAATTAACATTAATGACAGCTCTAGAGTTTTTTAACTTCTTTGGTAGAGGAAATGATTGTCCACCTGACAGTATTGGACTTGTTATTACATTGAACTCTATATTTTGTACATCATCTATAATCCAATTGCTACGCTTTTTTGTGAAGGCTTCAATATGATTTATTAGACTATTTAGATGATCCTGAAACCAAGCATCATATTCATAAATATAGTTTGAGGATGATGAGGTAAAGTGTGCGAGAAAAGTTTCTTCTTCTTGAGGATTAGAACGGACATAACGAATTTGTGCAATCAGACGACCGCGCAATTGATAGCTCCTTAGTAAGTCAGGCACTAAATTCCCTAACATGGAACGCATGCTTTCTAAGAATGATGTTATGTCCACAGTAGGTGTTGTTGGCGTGATATCATACACACGTGCATGGCCATTGAGTGCGCTTTCGCTGAGACTAACAGTTCCATAGTTATTATGCATATTCATCTCACTATTTGTATTATGTACATTCATATGCTGTCGAAATCTACTTATAGAGTTATACGTTTTGCCACAGCGAGAGCAGCATTGCATAAAGTTTTGTATGTTAGTTGAAGTGCTGGTTGTTGGCTTAGAAGTAGATCTATTTTGATTATTCGAATTTGACTCTGTTATGCTATCATTCGGTTTATTATTGCATACAAGTTTATGCCTCTTAAGATTATCCATCCTATTCGTCTTATATGGACACTTGCTACATTGATACGTTTTTCCTAACTTACAAAAGTTTTCATGACGTTGCAAATTGCCAATGAGAGTGAACACTTTTCCACACTTGGTACAGACAACCATGATTATTGATGAGGATTGAAATTAGCAAGCCCTTATATACATCTACCATCAAATGACGTCATCGTCATCACCAGCCAATACCATATGTTCCGATCTGTTGTAAAGGGAAAACACATACAATTTCAACAATTATTTTTTTTCAAAATAGAAGAAAATAGAAGTCAAAGTAATGAAGTTAAAGTTTGACGCATTTGACAATGCCACTATGGTAGAGTTTTAGGTGACCGCAGCTGTCACTACAGCCACCCAAATCGTCCATCCTCGTAAGGCGCACTTTTCTGATGCCATTTTGGGAACAGCCGAGGTGCACAAGCGTTTCTTTATTATGCTGTTGGCTGGTGGTTACTTGGGAGGCCAACAGGAGGTTTGATTGAGTAATATTTCTTAGAGACTCAATCAAACCTCTATTGTCCTCCTTCAACTTCACCTAGCGGGCCTCAACCTCCTTCAGGCGCTCTTGGCAACGACGGAGTTGTACCTCAACGTCATCTTCTACTGTCGCGTCGAGATCAACATTGTACTACCGAACAGGGAGAGGAGCTGCAGGTGCGGGCACAGCAGCGTGAGGGGAAGGAGCTGCGGCTGGGATCGGAGAGGAAGGAGCTGCGGCTGGGATCGAAGAGGAACGACGCAGTGGAGATAACGGAGCCAGTGTCATCATCGGCGATAAAGGAAGGCGCACACTCCAGCTCGGAGAAGGCCGGATGTGGCTGAATAACACCTCCTCCTGAGATGCACACATCGCGGAGTCCTGTAATCGAAAGAAACAATTGTTTATCATCTATTTCGCATTTTACCATTGATGAGATACAAAAGTGAATTTCTCTTACCTCCGGCTGGATTGTGACCTACTGACCGGTTCCAACCTCTATCTCACGGGGCAACGAGTCATTCTAAAAGATAAATCAATCTATTACAAACAAAAAAATATTTTAATAGAAAATTCTGTACTCATGCAGTTGACCAACTTTGATACTTACATTTGTAACAGGATCATCATCCTCATCGGAAGAAGATGTCGGGGAAGAAGTGGCTGACGAAGTTTCTTCATCAGATGAAGTCGCTGACGAGGTTTCATCGTCCTCTGATAAAGACTCCCGAATAGAATATGGCTTTTCTTCATTGTCTTCCACCGATGTACTCGTCGCTGGCGTCGGAAGGAAACTTCGATGCTTCCTGAGGGACAGCGATCGCACAACCTGCAGAGAAAAATAAGATAACATTTTCGTAACTCATTGAGAAGCATAGATGTTCTTGGAAATACTTCATGCATTGAGAAATATTATTGACAAATAACTAAACAATGACACTTCCGGGACTAGGAAGACACTTCTTCTCCGGTGTAGGCAAACGGGGTATACTGTTCACACCTGTAAACAGCTGAAGAAAAGATCATATTCAATTTCACATAAAGAGCTAATGAATAACTTTAATACTTACATTTCTCAAGCATTCAGCCGCTTTCTCCTCTTCAAAACTGACACAAGTCTGTTGAGGCAACTCACTCTGAACTGTTGTGACAATGTTGAAATACTTTTTACATGGTAGAATAATTAACGGAGTAAATGTATTCTCACATTTTTAGTGACGATCTTTTTTTGAATTAAGACCTTGGTCTTCTTAGGAGGAGGCATCTCATCATT
Organism: Prostheceraeus crozeri; assembly: GCA_907163375.1. NCBI lineage: Eukaryota > Metazoa > Platyhelminthes > Polycladida > Euryleptidae > Prostheceraeus > Prostheceraeus crozeri. The sequence continues at coordinate 65,455 of CAJQUW010008498.1, read as the reverse complement.
ATCTTGAAATATTTAAGCGATATATGCTTTTATGCATAATGGACCAATAATTAATTTATTCGGTTTTAAGAAGCTATCCTTTTAAGGTATTATGTATGATTGGCAGAACTCACCTCAAAATCACTTAAGGTGTCATCGATGAACTGTCGTGACTTGGGGGCTTTCTTTGGGACTCGGGACTTGACGGGTTTCTTTATTGCCGTAGGCTCATCAACCTGTGAAAGGACACCTTCCATCGGCCTCTCCATTTTAAATAATCGCTCCAACCTCCTCTTTTCAGCCTTTTAGGTGAGGTTGATGCCCTTCCTCCCATTTTGCTGAGCACATGGCGTGTGCTTTTCAATGAATGCCTTAGAGGCTTCGGTATTCACCTTTTCATTACTCCGTTTATAGGACTTGCAAGTGAGGCAGTACAAATACGTACAGTCAATTTTGAAGAGGCAGTTCTTGTGACCGCTCTTATTAGCATGACGAACGGGCAATTGACATGTTTCACAGAAGTGAAAAATTAGGCGCTGTCGTGCAAGACTCTCTTGTCGGACCATCTCTATAGAGGAAAAAAATTTGATTATAATTATATCTCTTATTAAATGAGAACTCATTTATATATCATCAACAAAACTCTATGAAGTACTACCTTGATATTGAATAAATCTTAGAAAGAATTGAAATCTGAAGTTGAAGTTGAAACCGAAAGTCGAAAGTTTAATTTTCTTTCGAAAACGGTTTGCTCATAGAAGGAGTTGAAATTTGCAAGTAGCTGTCTTGAAATTATTTAATTTCGAAATTAATTTAATGGAATGAAAGTGAAATTTCGAAACTTTCAATCAATCCTCAATTTGTTTAATTAAACAAGCTTGAATTTTATACATCTGTTAGCAGATGACAGACTGAATATTTAAAATGGATGAAGGCTTTATTTAGGTATCTTTTATTTGTAAACACACTGTGAAAATCTATTTGATTTAAATACACTTACATTTAAACTGACATATCATGTCTCTCGCTCAATGACTTAATTTAGGATGAAAAATTAAAAAAACATGGTTGATAATGTAACATAAAGTGTCCCTATCCTAAAACCCAAGCTTCTATATTTAAAGCTATTTGGTTATATGAACTTAATAATGTTTCTACTCCCGAATAGCCTATAAAGTAGCACAACATGGTAGTGAAACTCACTTCAGAATTGTAGTATGAATCGGAGAACGGAGGAACGAAGAACGACGTCTGCTATGGACACCGAATTATTTGAAAATGAGTGCAAATTCGTTGTGTGCAACTTCTTTATATATGGAATTGACAAAGCAACTATGAACAAAGACCTTATGACATCACATCCTGGAATTGGTACGGTCAAACAAAATTGATAACTCAAACAAGAAATTAAACAGCTGGCTTATTTTTAAACTTAGAAATGGAAGTGCCATCAAATGTGTTGAAAGGTTTCTACATGCAAACAGTGTAGTGAATTCAAAGTAATATGAACTGATGGACTGATATATTACTTTGATATACATGTTGTTATTAATAGTCATATAATCATAAATATTTGAAGATATAAAACGTGTGATTTGAATAGAACATTAAAATTTGAATTAAGCGCTAAATTTCGAAAATTCAAATTTAGCGCCAAAATTTAAATAATCGAATTTAAAGATATCAGATGCTTGAATTGTTTAAGAAATTGTAAATTTCAAATTGCGCGCCAAATTTCGAAAATTCAAATTTCGCACCAAAATTTAAATAATTAAATTTAATGATGAGGGTTAGGGTTAGGGTTAAGGCTAGGGTTAGGGTTAGGTTTAGGGTTAGGTTTAGGGTTATGGTTTGGGTTAGGGAAGCAAGAAGAGTATCTATGGCACCCGGAACCCATGGGTAAATAAATTTTCCAGTGCGGGAAGCGCACGAGAAAATTTATTTACCCTATAATCCGAAAAATTTCGAGGGCGCGAAGCGCACGAGAAAATTTGAGGCCCCCCCGCCGTGTATGAAGTGTATGAAGGCCAAAGGTCAAGGTCAGGTCGAAGGTCAAGGTCAAGTGCAGAGGTCATTTTTAGTTGTAAAACTTCAACTTTGAAAATTTGTAAACTTAGTCATTTTTGTAAAAAAACTTAGAATTTTTCAAGTTGCATACAGATGCAGACAACTAGGAGTTTTTCATCAAATGGGTACATACAATGTATCATTCGAATGCTCTTTTCATGCTGATTCTAATGGTGTATTGTATGACACTTGTATGATATATAACTAGAGAGCTACATGCCTTTAAAGAATGGGCTAAAAACTTAGTGAATTTAAAAATCTAACATTTGTCTGCTTGCATACAGTTGCATACAACTAGGATTTTCCCTTCGAATAGGTACATACCTTATATCATTCGAAAGGTCTTTTCATTCTCATTCTTATGGTGTCGTGTATGGCACATGTATGATATCATCCTGGACTGCTACAAGCATTTTAAAATTAACAACATAACTGTTTCTTTAAAAGTTATATGTTCCTATTTATTTCAAGTTGAAATCTTCATATTTGATTTTTTGTTTCAATTCAGTTATTGAACATCATTAATTGTAGATAGTTATTCCCCTTTCCCATTCAGACCTTAATTGAAGACCGATTTGTGAAATGTCATCAAGGTAAGGAAAGGGTACAAGTTTTTTCAAGTCCACTTGCACATGGATCCTGGTCTTTTTGTGCGCACAGGGACAGCGACGTAGTGTGTCAAGGTCGATGATTGAAAATTCGAGAGCGGTTGTGAGGTTCCGCTCGTTCGGCTCCATACGCATGAAGACCCGCTTGGTGTGATACTTTTTCGGCGCGTTCTTCACTTTGACAGTGACCCTTCCATAAAGTGGCGTTCGCATGGACTTCTTATTCATGTGACGCATCGTCTCGATTGATACGTCACTATCATCACTCGAGTAGTCGGGCGATGCAGGGGCTTGGGTGAACACCACCGGCTCGTTTGGTGTTGTAGATCGCTCCATCGGAGATTGGGTAGGTGTATTGGTACGTTCCACAGGCGAAGTGGTACGATCAGCAGTACCGTTCTCAACTGCAGCTTCCTGTTTTCGAACCATAATGACTTCTAGATTTAAAATAATTGTAACTTGTAAACGTGAGGATTAGAACCTTTGATAAGAATTGGTACAAACCTCGGACTTATATACTTTTTAAACAAAGGAAATCCTAACAGCCAATCATAGAGGTACCGAACTTTCCTAAAGAATATATAACTATATAAAGGATGTCATTGTTCCAAACTGTTAAGTACTTATCCTCAACGTTCCATAACAAGAAGCATGTCCTCAAAACCTCTATTCTATTTTCAAAATGACAGCCAAGTCATTATGGGAGGTCAGTTGGATATGACCGTGCATCTCTGTTGCGGCTGCAAAGTGGCCCTGTGGAAAACTTTGACTGTGACAGCACTTCAAAGGCGCAGTGGACTACCACTGAAGCGTCCGGTACACGAGTGTGAGCATGACTTCACCAACAATCAGACATTTCATCAATGGTGTGATGACTTCCTAAAGATCATGGAGTCGCCTGAGGGACGTGATCTGTACCCATCATTTATTTTTAATGCATAAATTAAACTTACATTGTAAATCTCTTGTCTTTTTCATTTTAAACATAGTTCTGGAATTGGTTTTCTTATTGGGGAGCAACTAAATAATAACTGCACATTAAAGTTTCACATCTAAATAGTGCTACATTTAAAATAACTGTCACAATAGTCGCAATTGAGCAAACCCATTCAAAATCAAACAACGGACGTCTATCGGTACGTACCCAAGTACTCAGAACCAAACCACACAAGTTCGATCATAGACGTTCCGAAACGCAATGTACTCAACCCAGTCTACCAAACACATGTACCTATCCAGTAAGACAGATGTCATACATGTTCCTGTTCATAACACTGAATCATACATGTACCTATCCATGTTCCTATTCATAACACTGAATTATACATGTACCTATCCATGTACCTATTGATAACACTGAATTATACATGTACCTATCCATGTACCTATCCCTCGCAAGTAGGGCACAGTTTTCACTACTGGTGCCAAACGTTCCAAAGCGTAGCGTAGCAAGTTGGTTGGTGGCAGTACGCAGCAGCTACGTAGCTAATGATACTTATCCTACACTTACAGCATATTTTCATCGCTTTTGACGTTTTGCCTATATGAGCGTTGCTGCTCGGTTGCTTCTACGTAGCAAATGCGTCGTGGATACGTAGCAGTCGGTAGCTGCTCGATTGCTTCTACGTAGCAAATAAACGTTGCGGATGCGTAGCAGTCGGTAGCTGCTCGGTTGCCTCTACGTAGCAGATAAATGTTGTGGATACGTAGCAGTCGGTAGCTGCTCGATTGCTTCTACGTAGCACATATGCGTTGTGGCTACGTAGCAGTAAAAAAATTCATAAACCTCCCCTCGATTTCTCTTTTCCTCTTCCTCCTCTCTCTTTCTCTGCTTCCTCTTCTCTCCATCCTCTCATTTCATCCATCTCTCTCTCTCTCTTCTTCTTCATCAACTTGTTCACTTGCCATTCCACTTCTTTTCCTTCATATCTCCTCATATCTCTCTCATTTTCTCCTTTCCTTTCACTCTTTCTCTTCTCTGCAATTTTCCACTTTATCTTCTTCATATTTTTCTCTCTCTCTCTCTCCTTTTCTCCTTGTTCGATCCCATCTCTCTTCTCATTCCTATCTATGCATTTAGATATATTTGATGCATCAAAAACATTATTGCTATAGTCTCTTTCACGCGACAATATTTTTATACATAGGAAAAGCTGTCACACCTTCTCACAAGATTGAAATCCGCATTTCACAATTATGTCTTCAAATGAAATGATTTTTTGAGTGCTCGCTAGTTTTTAAGTCTTAAGTTCAAAAAGTTTTTAAAGTTAAAAAACTGTTCCGCTTTTTGCTCAGCTCTAATTTTATGACAATCACACCTTGTATGACAACCTAGTAACCAATTAAATAGTAAATTCAGTTTGCTTTTAGCAGCATGCTTTGCATCTGAATCTGCAGGAGTGATGTGATTTTGAGCGAAGTGAAGCTTTACCACAGTCAAGTTCCGTTGCGCAATCTCCCCGCCCTTCTCGCATTAGCCGACACATTCCATCGCTATCCATCCTTCGGCCGAATTCGTCTTTGTCCGGTTTTGCCTGCCGACAGCTACAGAATACAGGTGGATCGATGATGCGCTGACGCGTCTCGCGTGCAACCATAGACAAGCGTGCAGCGGGCATTAAATTCGTGGCATCGCGAAGCTGAGTAATGATGATGTTACGTGAAATATAGCAGTGTGGACTTTAACAACGTATGTCATTGCTGCTATATCCTTCATCCGTGTACAGAGATCACTTTTCTCAGTGTTGTCTTTTTCATCGGGCACAATATCAGATTGAGTGACACATGTATTAAATAATACAGCCTTCGCCGTGGTGAAGAATTCTTCGAACGAAAGCAACCCTTGAAAGCAATAGTGAAAATCGAAATCAGCAGAGAAGAACTTCTGGTGAATGAAGCAATCAAAACATACTTGATCTCCATAGACAATATGACTTGTCGCTGTTTTCCAACTGCGTATTTCGATCTGAATGCTTCTCATATTTCCGTGTCGATTGCTTTCGTCGCAACATGTAAGTATCAGCATGCAAATTCATGTTCTAATATGTAATTAAATGAAATAAGAGATTTATGTATATAAGTGGCGTACAAAAGAATTCATTCAGACGCTAACAATCGAAACACTAGAATTATTGTGATTATCGGAAAATTCAAGTTGATCTAATTTGAATCAGCTCGATATATTTCAATGGCTCACTGCTATCCTCTTCAGGAGCAAAAGATATATACATATATACTATACAAGAATATTTACTATGATAGTGATTCAAAATGCACAAAGAAATCATAAATCACGCATATCAATTAACACTATCATTTTGAATCACTACCATTCTCGTAATCCTTTGCTCTTGAAGATAATAGCTAGGAACTATTGAAATATATCGAGCTGATGTAAATTAAATCAACTTATCTTTTCCGAAAACTACGGCAGTCTGGGGCCAAACCATATAGAATGATTAATTCAGGTGTAGTATGAATTTCTTCTTTTGTAGGCCTAATTCAGCTCTGTCATCAAGAATTGGGAAAACGCATTAGTGCATTACTAATGTGAAAAATTGTGATGCAGTGACTTTGCACTATAAACCAAAATCAGTGATTAAGTGGAATTTTTGAAATGATTAAGTTTCTTTTCATATATTCCATAGGCCTATAAATACTGATGGTTGAGCCCCTTGCATTCTCCACTATATATCGTGATATTGACAAATAAACTGACACTTTATATGCTATTTTACATTTGTCAATAGGCTTTATGATTGGCCTAATATGCCCTAAGTAGTATTATAATTTTTTCGTCTATTAGCATTGAGGCATAATTATATGCAAGTAGTGAAAACTGTGCCCTACTTGCGAGGGATAGGTACATGGATGGGTACATGTAAAATTTAGTGTTATGAATAGGAACATGGATAGGTACATGTATGATTCAGTGTTATGAATAGGAACATGTATGACATCTGTCTTACTGGATAGGTACATGTGTTTGGTAGACTGGGTTGAGTACATTGCGTTTCGGAACATCTGTGATCGAACTTGTGCGACTTGGTTCTGAGTACTTGGGTACGTAACGATAGACGTCCGTTGTTTGATTTTGAATGGGTTTGCTCAATTGCGACTATTGTGACAGTTATTTTAAATGTAGCACTATTTAGATGTGAAACTTTAATGTGCAGTTATTATTTAGTTGCTCCCCAATAAGAAAACCAATTCCAGAACTATGTTTAAAATGAAAAAGACAAGAGATTTACAATGTAAGTTTAATTTATGCATTAAAAATAAATGATGGGTACAGATCACGTCCCTCAGGCGACTCCATGATCTTTAGGAAGTCATCACACCATTGATGAAATGTCTGATTGTTGGTGAAGTCATGCTCACACTCGTGTACCGGACGCTTCAGTGGTAGTCCACTGCGCCTTTGAAGTGCTGTCACAGTCAAAGTTTTCCACAGGGCCACTTTGCAGCCGCAACAGAGATGCACGGTCATATCCAACTGACCTCCCATAATGACTTGGCTGTCATTTTGAAAATAGAATAGAGGTTTTGAGGACATGCTTCTTGTTATGGAACGTTGAGGATAAGTACTTAACAGTTTGGAACAATGACATCCTTTACATAGTTATATATTCTTTAGGAAAGTTCGGTACCTCTCTGATTGGCTGTTAGGATTTCCTTTGTTTAAAAAGTATATAAGTCCGAGGTTTGTACCAATTCTTATCAAAGGTTCTCATCCTCACGTTTACAAGTTACAATTATTTTAAATCTCGAAGTCATTATGGTTCGAAAACAGGAAGCTGCAGTTGAGAACGGTACTGCTGATGAGAACGGTACTGCTGATCGTACCACTTCACCTCAATCGCCAATGGGACGTACAAATACACCTCCCCAATCTCCGATGGAGCGATCTACAACACCAAACGAGCCGGTGGTGTTCACCCAAGCTCCTGCATCGCCCGACTACTCGAGTGATGATAGTGACGCATCAATCGAGACGATGCGTCACATGAATAAGAAGTCCATGCGAACGCCACTTTATGGAAGGGTCACTGTCAAAGTGAAGAACGCGCCGAAAAAGTATCACACCAAACGGGTCTTCATGCGAATGGAGCCGAACGAGCGGAACCTCACAACCGCTCTCGAATTTTCAATCATCGACCTTGACACACTACGTCGCTGTCCCTGTGCGCACAAAAAGACCAGGATCCATGTGCAAGTGGACTTGAAAAAACTTGTACCCTTTCCTTACCTTGATGACATTTCACAAATCGGTCTTCAATTAAGGTCTGAATAGGAAAGGGGAATAACTATCTACAATTAATGATGTTCAATAACTGAATTGAAACAAAAAGTCAAATATGAAGATTTCAACTTGAAATAAATAGGAACATATAACTTTTAAAGAAACAGTTATGTTGTTAATTTTAAAATGCTTGTAGCAGTCCAGGATGATATCATACATGTGTCATACACGACACCATAAGAATGAGAATGAAAAGACCTTTCGAATGATATAAGGTATGTACCTATTCGAAGGGAAAATCCTAGTTGTATGCAACTGTATGCAAGCAGACAAATGTTAGATTTTTAAATTCACTAAGTTTTTAGCCCATTCTTTAAAGGCATGTAGCTCTCTAGTTATATATCATACAAGTGTCATACAATACACCATTAGAATCAGCATGAAAAGAGCATTCGAATGATAAATTGTATGTACCCATTTGATGAAAAAATCCTAGTTGTATGCATCTGTATGCAACTTGAAAAATTCTAAGTTTTTTTACAAAAATGACTAAGTTTACAAATTTTCAAAGTTGAAGTTTTACAACTTAAAATGACCATAATATACAAACCTCTACACTTGACCTTCGACCTGACCTTGACCCTTGACCTTCATACACTTCATACACGGCGGGGAGGTCCTCAAATTTTCTCGTGCGCTTCGCCCATTTATTTACCCATGGGTTCCGGGTGCCATAGATAATCTTCTTGCTTCCCTAACCCTAAACCTAACCCTTAGCCTAGCCTTAACCCTAACCCTCATCATTAAATTTGATTATTTAGATTTTGGCGTGAAATTTGAATTTTCGAAATTTGCGCGCAATTGAAATTTACAATTTCTTAAACAATTCAAGCATCTGGTATCTTTAAATTTAAATGATGATATGTCTTTAAATAATAGCATTTCAAGCAATATATCATTCCATCATTTTATAATATTTGGAATTGACTCCAATGCTTGTATGTAGAAATCTTTCAACACATTTGATGGCACTTCCATTTCTAAGTTTAAAAATAAACCAGCTTTTTACTTTCTTGTTTGAGTTATCAATTTTGTTTGACCGTACCAATTCCAGGATGTGATGTCATAAGGTCTTTGTTCATAGTTGTTTTGTCAATTCCATATATAAAGAAGTTGCACACAACGAATTTGCACTCATTTTCAAATAATTCAGTCTCCATAGCAGACGTCGTTCTTCGTTCCTTCGTTCTCCGATTCATACTACAATTCTGAAGTGAGTTTCACTACCATGGTGTGCTACTTTATAGGATATTCGGGAGTAGAAACATTATTAAGTTCATATAACCAAATAGCTTTAAATATAGAAGCTTGGGTTTTAGGATAGGGACACTTTATGTTACATTATCAACCATGTTTTTTTAATTTTTCATCCTAAATTAAGTCATTGAGCGAGAGACATGATATGTCAGTTTAAATGTAAGTGTATTTAAATCAAATAGATTTTCACAGTGTGTTTACAAATAAAAGATACCTAAATAAAGCCTTCATCCATTTTAAATATTCAGTCTGTCATCTGCTAACAGATGTATAAAATTCAAGCTTGTTTAATTAAACAAATTGAGGATTGATTGAAAGTTTCGAAATTTCACTTTCATTCCATTAAATTAATTTCGAAATTAAATAATTTCAAGACAGCTACTTGCAAATTTCAACTCCTTCTATGAGCAAACCGTTTTCGAAAGAAAATTAAACTTTCGACTTTCGGTTTCAACTTCAACTTCAGATTTCAATTCTTTCTAAGATTTATTCAATATCAAGGTAGTACTTCATAGAGTTTTGTTGATGATATATAAATGAGTTCTCATTTAATAAGAGATATAATTATAATCAAATTTTTTTCCTCTATAGAGATGGTCCGACAAGAGAGTCTTGCACGACAGTGCCTAATTTTTCACTTCTGTGAAACATGTCAATTGCCCGTTCGTCATGCTAATAAGAGCGGTCACAAGAACTGCCTCTTCAAAATTGACTGTACGTATCTGTACTGCCTCACTTGCAAGTCCTATAAACGGAGTAATGAAAAGGTGAATACCGAAGCCTCTAAGGCATTCATTGAAAAGCACACACGCCATGTGCTCAGCAAAATGGGAGGAAGGGCATCAACCTCACCTAAAAGGGTGAAAAGAGGAGGTTGGAGCGATTATTTAAAAAGGCGAGGCCGATGGAAGGTGTCCTTTCACAGGTTGATGAGCCTACGGCAATAAAGAAACCCGTCAAGTCCCGAGTCCTAAAGAAAGCCCCCAAGTCACGACAGTTCATCGATGACACCTTAAGTGATTTTGAGGTGAGTTCTGTCAATCATACATAATACCTTAAAAGGATAGCTTCTTAAAACCGAATAAATTAATTATTGGTCCATTATGCATAAAAACACATATCGTTTAAACATTTCAGGATAATGATGAGATGCCTCCTCCTAAGAAGACCAAGGTCTTAATTCAAAAAAAGATTGTTACTAAAATTGTGAGAATACATTTACACCGTTAATTATTCTACCATGTAAAAAGTATTTCAACATTGTCACAACATTTCAGAGTGAGTTGCCTCAACAGACTTGTGTCAGCTTTGAAGAGGAGAAAGCGGCTGAATGCTTGAGAAGTGTAAGTATTAAAGTTATTCATTACCTCTTTATGTGAAATTGAATATGATCTTTTCTTCAGCTGTTTACAGGTGTGAACAGTTTTCCCCGTTTGCCTACACCGGAGAAGAAGTGCCTTCCAAGTCCCGCAAGTGTCATTGTTTAGTTATTTGTCAATAATATTTCTCAATGCATGAAGTATTTCCAAGAACATCTATGCTTCTCAATGAGTTACGAACATGTTATCTTATTTTTCGCTGCAGGTTGTGCGATCGCTGTCCCTCAGGAAACATCGAAGTTTCTTATCGACGCCAGCGACGAGTACGTCGGTGGAAGACAATGAAGAAAAGCCTTATTCGATTCGGGAGTCTTCATCAGAGGACGATGAAGCCTCGTCAGCGACTTCATCTGATGAGGAAACTTCGTCAGCGACTTCTTCCCCGACATCTTCTTCCGATGAGGATGATGATCCTTTTACAAATGTAAGTATTAAAGTTGGTCAACTGCATGAGTACAGAATTTTCTATTAAAATATTTTTTTGTTTGTAATAGATTGATTTATCTTTTAGAATGACTCGTTGCCCCGTGAGATAGAGGTTGGAACCGGTCAGAAGGTCACAATCCAGCCGGAGGTAAGAGAAATTCACTTTTGTATCTCATCAATGGTAAAATGCGAAATAGATGATAAACAATTGTTTCTTTCGATTACAGGACTCCGCGATGTGTGCATCTCAGGAGGTGGTGTTATTCAGCCACATCCGGCCTTCTCCGAGCTGGAGTGTGCGCCTTCCTTTATCGCCGATGATGACACTGGCTCCGTTATCTCCACTGCGTCCTTCCTCTTCGATCCCAGCCGCAGCTCCTTCCTCTCCGATCCCAGCCGCAGCTCCTTCCCCTCACGCTGCTGTGCCCGCACCTGCAGCTCCTCTCCCTGTTCGGTAGTACAATGTCGATCTCGACGCGACAGTAGAAGATGACGTTGAGGTACAACTCCGTCGTTGCCAAGAGCGCCTGAAGGAGGTTGAGGCCCGCTAGGTGAAGTTGAAGGAGGACAATAGAGGTTTGATTGAGTCTCTAAGAAATATTACTCAATCAAACCTTCTGTTGGCCTCCCAAGTAACCACCAGCCAACAGCATAATAAAGAAACGCTTGTGCACCTCGGCTGTTCCCAAAATGGCATCAGAAAAGTGCGCCTTACGAGGATGGACGATTTGGGTGGCTGTAGTGACAGCTGCGGTCACCTAAAACTCTACCATAGTGGCATTGTCAAATGCGTCAAACTTTAACTTCATTACTTTGACTTCTATTTTCCTCTATTTTGAAAAAAAATAATTGTTGAAATTGTATGTGTTTTCCCTTTACAATAGATCGGAACATATGGTATTGGCTGGTGATGACGATGACGTCATTTGATGGTAGATGTATATAAGGGCTTGCTAATTTCAATCCTCATCAATAATCATGGTTGTCTGTACCAAGTGTGGAAAAGTGTTCACTCTCATTGGCAATTTGCAACGTCATGAAAACTTTTGTAAGTTAGGAAAAACGTATCAATGTAGCAAGTGTCCATATAAGACGAATAGGATGGATAATCTTAAGAGGCATAAACTTGTATGCAATAATAAACCGAATGATAGTATAACAGAGTCAAATTCGAATAATCAAAATAGATCTTCTTCTAAGCCAACAACCAGCGCTTCAACTAACATACAAAACTTTATGCAATGCTGCTCTCGCTGTGGCAAAACGTATAACTCTATAAGTAGATTTCGACAGCATATGAATGTACATAATACAAATAGTGAGATGAATATGCATAATAACTATGGAACTGTTAGTCTCAGCGAAAGCGCACTCAATGGCCATGCACGTGTATATGATATCACGCCAACAACACCTACTTTGGACATAACATCATTCTTAGAAAGCATGCGTTCCATGTTAGGAAATTTAGTGTCTGACTTACTAAGGAGCTATCAATTGCGCGGTCGTCTGATTGCACAAATTCGTTATGTCCGTTCTAATCCTCAAGAAGAAGAAACTTTTCTCGCACACTTTACCTCATCATCCTCAAACTATATTTATGAATATGATGCTTGGTTTCAGGATCATCTAAATAGTCTAATAAATCATATTGAAGCCTTCACAAAAAAGCGTAGCAATTGGATTATAGATGATGTACAAAATATAGAGTTCAATGTAATAACAAGTCCAATACTGTCAGGTGGACAATCATTTCCTCTACCAAAGAAGTTAAAAAACTCTATAGCTGTCATTAATGTTAATTCAAATGCAAATGATTGCTTCCTATATGCAGTTTTATCAATATTGCATTGCAATGAAGTACCTTATTCAAGGAATGAAGTAAAATCATATAGTAAGTGGACATCTGAGCTAAATATGGAAGGCATTTCCACACCAGTATCAATCAAAGATATTCCAAAATTTGAGAAAAATAATGATATTAAAATTAACATTCACTTCTGTGAAAATGGACTCAAAGGTGTTCGTTACAATAGTAACTTTACTGGTAGGCAAACGGTTAATATTTTGCTAATTCTAAACAATAGAGCAGCACACTATTGTGGAATTCCAAAGCTGTCAAGATTGTATAGGAGAACTTTAAAAAGACATAAATACTTCTGCGAAAGATGCACTCAGTCATTCACATATAAGACAACACTAGAACGACACTTTCAGTTTTGCATTCGAGGAAAAGCACAAATAGAAAAAGTGCCGACAGATCTAAAAGTACTAACAAGTAGCATGGAATATCAACTAAGTCCTCCTTTAGTAATTTATGCAGATATAGAGTGCTACATTGATAATAAAATACATAAACCTGCGGCCATTGGAGCTTATCATGTCTGGCATAATGCCCTTCAATCGAAATTTGAAAAGAAGTATTACCTCTTTGAGGGAAAGAATTGCATTATTAGTTTCTTGCACCACTTAGAAACTGTAGCCCAAGACTTATATGACAACCAATGTGCAATAACTAGGCAGCCAAGGACACTGTCAGCGGATGAAAAAGCAAGCCATGAGAATGCAGAATGTTGCAACAAATGTAAATCGAAATTCAGCGATGAAGTCATAAAAGTTCGTGATCATGATCATATCACCGGACGATATAGGCAAACATTATGTAGGAAATGCAATCTCCGGTTAAGACTTAACAGATGGGAGCTCCCCATATTTTTCCAAAATTTTAAAAATTATGATAGTCACATCGTTTGCTATAAAGCGATTGGAAGAATGAAATCTTGGAAATTAGATGTTGTAGCAGCAACTGCTGAAAAATATATAACTTTATCCGCCAGTGTCCCTGTAAATGAATACAAAGGGAAGACAGTATACCTTAAACTAAAATTCTTAGACTCATATCAATTTCTAAGTGCATCCTTGAGTGAATTAGCCAAGGTCTTGCAAACGTATGAGCATGTAGAGACATTGAGGGTAGAATTTCCACAATTAAGTGATAGTGTTTTATATCAGAAGGGAGTGTTTCCATATTCATACTTCAAAAACTTAAACACGTTGACGGAGGACTGTCTACCACCACAATTTGAATTCTACAATGATCTTACTCGTGATCACTGTTCCGATAGTGAATATGAACACGCTAACAAGGCATGGATTGAATTTAATTGTAGCACATTTGGTAATTACATGCTGGCATATCTGAAGTTAGATGTTTTATTGTTGGCAGACATATTTGAAGTGTTCAGAGCATTGAGTCAACGTGAGGATGAAGTCGACCCTGTACATTTTGTCAGTCTCCCACATCTTAGCCTTACCTCAGCACTGAGTTTCTCTTCCAATGATCCCCCACACTACATACAAGATGAAAATATGTACAATCTATTTGAACGAGGAATTAGAGGGGGTATGACTTTCACCAACATTCACCGAGCGCGTGCACGCCTTGAAGAATTAGGAAATAATACACATGAAAATCGACATTTGACCTACTTAGATGTTAATAACCTTTACGGTTCTTCACTCAGTAGGAATCTACCCCGCTCAAATTTCAAATGGTTGAATGAAAGTGAATTAGACATTTTTTTAAATGAAGAAAATGTTCAAAATATAGATGATGATGGTGAAATCGGCTACATTTTTGATTTAGATTTAGAGTATCCTGCAGCCATTCATGATGACACTGCCGATTTTCCATTAGCTCCAGAAATGCAGATGATTGAAAAGAGAATGTTTTCACACTATATGAAAAATCTATATGAAAAAGTAAGACCAAATACACATTTTTCTTCTATCAAGAAACTTCTGCTCCATCAATTTGATAGGGAAAATTATGTAGTCCACTACTCAATTTTAAAATTTTACTTGACCATGGGCATGAGAATCAAGAAGATTCATAGTAGCATAAAATTCACACAAAAGCCTTGGTTAAAAACATACATTGATATGAACTCTCAAAAGAGGGCTCAATCAAGCACTGACTTCGAAAAGTCATTCTACAAATTGAAAAATAATTCTTTGTATGGTAAAACAATGGAAAATGCAAGGAGAAGGAAAAAATTTAAACTGGTCAACAATGAGAAACACCTACTGAAATTGTCAAATCATCCTCTCTATGTTCAGCACGCAATATTTGATGAAGATCTGGTTGGTATGGAAATGTACAAACCTGCAATAGTTTTAAATAAATTAATATATGTTGGTCAAGCAGTACTTGACTATAGTAAGTTGGAATTGTATCAATTATATTACAATGATCTAAAAGGATGTCCACTGATAAATAGAACGCGGCTTTGTGGAAGTGATACCGACAGTTTCTTCCTATGTTTATACACATCACCATCTGTCCGTCTCAAAGATATACTTCTATACTTCGGTGAAAA
This sequence comes from Prostheceraeus crozeri, assembly GCA_907163375.1. NCBI lineage: Eukaryota > Metazoa > Platyhelminthes > Polycladida > Euryleptidae > Prostheceraeus > Prostheceraeus crozeri. The sequence continues at coordinate 50,058 of CAJQUW010008498.1, read as the reverse complement.
GTTCGACTCTTCAAACTATGACAGTCATCACCGACTATACTCAACTACAAACAAAGCTAGATTAGGTTGTTTTAAGGATGAGTGTGCTGGAAAGTTGCTTGAGGAAATGATCCTACTAAAACCGAAAATGTATTCAATGAAATATCTAGACTCTACGAATCATAGCATCAAACGTGAAAAAGGAATTCAGAGAGCAGCAGTTATCTAATTGAAACATAATGACTATAGGAGTATGTATTATAGTGAGAATGATACAACTGAAGATATGACAATTATAAATTCAAAAAATCACATAGTTAGCACAAAATCATATAGGAAACGAGGTCTTTCACTTTGGGAGGATAAGCGCTATTGGCTGGATAAAAATTTATCATTACCATATGGACACTACAGCCTAGGTCTTCCCCCACCGTCGAAGAGAAGGAGATGCCTTCCTGTCACAGGTGATGTAGAATAAGTCCAAATAAAAAAACAATACAATATTCCACTTGTAATAGATCTTGCGATTGCTGCATCTTCCGACATGTAGCAACACTTAATAATACATAAGTAGTCTTACTAAAATTGAAATTTCTACATCTTTCCGATATGTAGAAATGATTACTAATAAATAGGTAGTCCTAATGTGAATGAATATGTGAAGAATTTGTACTCAACATCATTCCGATATGTTGAGCTAATAAAATAACAAACTTTAGGCAAACATTAAACCTAAATTTGAAACACAGCTTTCGGAACATGCCTCATTACATTAGAACATGGAAACTTAGTGACGTGCAAAACGTTCACATAACAAATTCTAAAAGAATAGCATTTCGTCATTCAATAGCAAATAGTGTTCGAAAACATCGTGGCGCTTGCATTAGTATTGACTCATTGCCTTCACTGAAAGACTTTGCAGATCTCATTGGCAACCACAAGACTCGGATCAAGATTCCTCTCGATGACAAGGTATGGATGAAGTGTGATTCATCAGTCAAACTATGGTCTGTTCACCAAAACGGGAAGATGTTGAATATCGATTTTTTCGTTTCAGTGACGTCACATGGGAAACCTTTACAAGGGAGATACTACCACAGATAACGTCATTCATTAAAGATGGAGGACATCAAACGGTTGGAAGTTGTAAATCGGATGTTGACTACAAAAGCAAAGTCAAAACTCAATCTACAAGAGATCGAGAGGAATGTACCCAACCGAAAACAATGGTTACTGATAAAACGTAAATTGAAGCCGACAACGAGTCTACATCTTGGAAGACTCTCAATGTTAACATGGAGGATTCAGAGGAAGGATAAATCTCTCACTATCCTATTCTTTCCAAATGGAACAATCCAATGTATTGGAAGGATCATGGAGGGTGATCTCTCATATCTACACTTTACTTTGGAACATTTACTTGGTGATTCATTATCTGATTGGAAAGTGAAGACAATGACCGTGTTATGTGAATTGCACTATCGCTATGACTTCCGTAAAGTTACATCATCACATAATCTAACTTATGAAGTGGAGTTATTTCCAGCAGCTCAATTGACCAACTGGCATCCAAATCATGTTCATGTGTTCCATATTGGAAAGATTGTGATAACCGGCATCAAAGACATAAGTGATGTTCCTCCCATCATATGTGATTTGAAAAAATGTTTCATGAAAACCAAATTGTAGATTTTGTATATATGTGAATAGATAATGAAATATGAATATGTTTTTGTTTTCCTTATAAACCCTTGTTTTGGAAAAAAAAGAGCAAGTTAATGATACAACATAAAACTTTATTTCAAAACTGTTTCGACATACTTAGTAAGAATTGCATCATTTTTATCACAGTTTTTTGAAAATAGTTCTAAAGCACTTTTACAGTTATTTTTCAATGGTCTCTCGTTGACAAAATAACAAAATAGAGTACATAGCCACCGCACATTAGAGATGTATTACTTTGAAGTGGGAACGATGTCACTTTCCTTACAGTTCAGGAGAACCTGTTCATCCATAATGCAATATCATGTAAACGAGGTTGATTAAGAGAGTCAAAATATTCGGTCACTTTATAACGATTGATGTATACAGCAATCCAATGTTTTCCGGGAAGATTGTTGGTATCCGTATCTATGATAAGCGAACAAGGATAGAAAGGAATTGAATCAGGTAAATTATCTCTAGAAAAACCATTGAGAAATATTGTCTTGGAGTAGGGATGAGCTTTCCTCATTTCCCTCAAGATTTCTATGTTGCTTAAGTTACTCATCTCTGATAGCTGACAGTCACGTCTCTCATTCTTGTTATCTCAACTTTGCTATCATAGATAGCATAAATGAGACAAGTCATTGTTTTCCTCAAAGGTGACTCAAATGATACCTCCAGTCGTAGATTTCCAGGCTTTGTAACTCCTACGCTTTCACCAGCTAGATCTGCATCTGCTGTGAGGTTGTACATAATGAAGAAGTAGCCATTCTTGTGCATATCCATTGTAATTCCATTTGAATCATCAGTATTAAAAACATGTTGAGGGCGGTGAAAGTAGATCCATATTCACGTGCGAATTTACCATCTTTGAAATTCGGCTCATATGCTTTGCAAGATAAAAATTTCCCATCCTGTTAGAGTGCTAGTTTGCTAACATTAAAGTGTTGGAAATTGAATGGATTCTTTTCAAAAGCACCAATGAATGCCTCTTTTTCAACAAATGTGATACACACCGCCTTTGGCATTGCAGTGGGAAAAAGATTTGGGTAGGCATGTGAGGATGATCCCGCACCAATTGTGAAGTTTGTCAACACACTGTGATTAACTGGATATATTGCATTGTTTTTCCTCAATCCTCTCGCATGCTCGTTGATGACTGACGGGTTCATTGTTACTCGCCTTACATTGAGCACGGCATTACTTATGTTGACTTGATAGTTTGTAGCTCCAAAAGCCATTAACGCGAACTCAGGATTTGCACGAATAAATTTTATTTGCATTTTAACCTGTGATAGCAGATATCTAGATTGACGAAGGAAATCAAGATAGGCAGGTCCTTTCAAGTATAATTCCTTTGAATCCGCTGTTAAATCCATTCGTCTTTTTAACCCTGCATTTGAGACATCATCAAATTTCCCTTGCTGATCATCATACCACCCAGAAACTTGCAAGTGTGACTGTTTAGCTTGCTTTTGAAATTGCGTCATTGTATGTATGTATGCTCCATATGGATATGCACGATCCCCTTCTTCAATCTGTTTGTCATTCAATATTAGATACACATCTGAGAACAGACTGGCAATAGGAAGATTTGTCAATCCCAATTTATCCTCAGTTGAATCAATATTGGTACCATCAGTCTTCTTAATTTGTATACACAATTCTAAATCAATGGATTGGCAGTCAATATAATCTTGAGGATTGGCAGGTATATCAAACTGAATAGGCTGTTGGTTACCATCGATATTTGTTGTGGGGACTATGTCTACAATTGTTGAGGAGATGATGTCTGTCTGATGAGGGGGAGAATCGAAGAAACACAAAGCCGAATTGATACTCTGCATCGTATTAGCTCTACAAATATGTTGTCTTCCTTCGTTTTGACTTGTTTCTAGTCGCTGTGGAATTTCGTTTGTGCTTTCTTGTTTTCACTCGACGTCTAGATTTAGAACGTGCTGCTCTAGTCGGCTTTTTACTTTTCCTGCGTCTTTGCTTAGTAACTTTACCGGATCCAACTTGTCTTGACTTCCTATGCTTCTTCCGAACTGTACGTCTCGTCTTTGTTAAATCATCTAATGCGTCTATGGCAGATTGCTGCGCGCGCATTTTCATAGATTCACCGATATCCTCACCTTGAAGCGCGTCAGCTGCAACATTTGCACCAAAATCTAAAGCCCTGCTTCCAACACGCTTCATGACTGGTACGCCATACTTTTTGAGTGTTGGGAGAACCATACGTCTTAGTGCACCAAATATGCCTCCTCCAACTTGTCGTCTACCTCCAACAAACACGGGATAACCGCTCTGATATGATGGTCTACTGTAAATGCCTGCCATTATGACTATTGAATAACTATGGAAGTTACAGTAGCGTAAAGCCTTATTCTCGTGACCTAGTATGTACGGTCAGAACAGTAACACCACCACAGAACGGTACTACTTCTCCTACGTCATCATGAATTGATATGTCGATTCTATTGATGTAATTTCGGCTGATTGGTAGATACATTGTGTTAAAAAATTCTCGATTGATTAGTTGCTTCCTTACGGATGAGAGAGGAAATGTGCGCAGAAGTGGGGCCTCAATGTCGCCAACCCTTGTATATTCAATAATGTTACAATAGACGTATAAGTTACTTATATCACGCTCTAGTGATGGGGCTGTATCGCCTATTGATGTGCCTTCATAAATAGTTGATTTTGAGAATCCCAATGTGGTCGTTAACACGCTATCTAGCTTGATAAGAGAGTTCTTCCCTACCTTTAGAATCATGCGTTTCTTATGTGGATCATAAGAAAAGTGATATTCATCTGCATCAAGGTAATCTACGCCAAACTCATTTAACTTTGTACACAATTCAGATGGCGTTTTCAAGCTTTCAATGTTCAAATTAACTCTTTTTACAAGTTCACTGGAAGTAGACAAATCATCACCCAATATGTATTCGCTGTATACGTGGATATCCCATGAAGCATTTGTTGATGCTTTGAGTTTAGAAGAGTACAATTGAACCTTCAATGTATCATTTAATTCTGTTAGCCAAGGTGCGCTTTCAAGGCCCTTAAACATCCCAATCATTTCAGATCCGAATTCAATAACAGCGGAATCAGACTTTTCCAATGGTGTCTTTTTAGTAAAAACAATAAATTCTGCCTCCGTTTCAACAGTAAATAAAGTTACTTTCTCTTTCTTATATTCACAAGTCATTGACGTTTCTGGCACTGATCCTTGAAACTTTCTTGCAAAGTCTTCAACACTTCTAATGACCTCAAATTGATTTTTTACTCGGATGCTCCTTTTTTGTAATGCATACAATGGCACAATTCTACATTGAAAATCAGTGACTTTCCTCTCCGAATTCCACCCACGTCCATTGTACCAATACCTTGATGAGAAAGTTGCTCTGGAATACCCAAAAGTATGACTCAAATCCTTACCTAATACAAGAAGAACATGCCTCCCTTCCTTCATCAATTTTGTTGACCCCTTTATGACTGGTTTGTAGAATTTATTCAAAGTCAGCTTGAAGAGATCATTTATTCGTTCAAACATTTTACCGATTTCCTTTTCTGTATCTTGCAAGCTCATTGTGGGAACCTTAGAATCAAAAGTTGACGTTGCAAATGCCTTTTGAATTTTAATCATGTTTTGGACAGATGGTAGAGATGTTGAAAAAGGATGTAAAGTTAGATGATGAAAAGCCCATGTACCATGTAGACTATTGTGAAATATGCGAAAACAATCATCCTTCTCTCGTACTTCTTTATGTAATTCAAAATAATTGTTTTTTAGCAAACTGATATCGTTATAATAAGTAGTTTCAGTTAGAGCAACTTCATGGGGTCCATGCAGAGTAATTGGATTAGCGAATTCAACAGAGTATAGAGATGGTTTGTTACTTGGGAATATCTTGGGGTTGCTATTGCTTGGAAGAATGATGTTGAAGTTAGTAGACATGATAAACTCATATATGGAAGAAGTCACATGCTATATTAGCTTAAAAGTTACGAGTGTCTCCCACCTCCACATTTTGTAGATCCTGGTGCGTTATCCAGCTATTGAATGAATCAGGATATCCTTTCCATTTAACTAGATATTTCCTTTGATTGCCATGACCTTTCCTCCTAATTATTTTGTCAATCATATACACCTCTTCACTTCTGTCTACTACTTGTAATTCATAAGAGTAAAATTTTCCTTCAATTGGATTGCCATGGTAATCTATTAATTTATACATGGTGGGTCTAAATTTTGTATTTACTTCATCTACAAAAAAATCTTCTTCAGTCCAATTAGGTAGATACCCCTTCTCAAATGTAGACTTAACCTTTGAAATCCGAACTCTATCACCAACATTAATTTTCTTTTCATTAGAAATGTTTTTCGCTTTCTTATCATACAATCGAAGCCATACATCCATCGCATTATCTGGGGTAACATCAACTGGTTTCATCTTAATGATTCGATGGTAGCTTTCATTGTAATTCTTAACAAATTTCTGCAGCTCACCTACCCAAACATGTGCATTTTTTGCAGTGAAATAGTGCCATATTTTTGTCTTCAGTGTGCGATTGAACCTCTCAACCATGGCAGCTTTATAAGCACTTTTGACACTAAACAATTCCACATTATGACTTTTAAGGAGACTTCGAACATGAGAGTTTTCGAATTCCTTCCCTTGATCGGTCTGTATTCTTTGTGGAACACGCCCCTCATCGAAAATGCTCTGAAAAGCCGCTTCAACTTCTGGTCCTCGTTTAGATTTCAGCGGACGTGCCCAAGCATAGCGAGATAAAATATCTATTACGGTTAAGATGTATTTATAGCCATCATTGTACTGTGATATCTGTTGCATGTCAGCCAAGTCCGCTTGCCATTGACTATCTATATTGTTAACAACATATTTTCTCGTTGGAAACCGCTTTCTCGCATTTTTGTGAAGAGTGTAAGTCGGTTGACTCCTTAACCACTTCTTGACTTTCTCTATTCCCACACCTGCTGCACGAGCTAGAACCTCCGGACGACTGAAACTTGCGGGGTGATTTAAGTCGTAATAAATCTTTCTGAGTTTCATCGTCTTTGTTCTGATTTGCACGCGTATTACTCGCACAACAACTGCTAACACAATTGATATCAACTTCTATGCCCTCTTCTCCTTTACCTTCGAGCGCAGATTTCAAACAACAGCAAAATATTTGTAACGACATGATATGAGAGAGGCAAGGCTTAATTCATATTTGCTTAATATTTACTATACTCCTTCGCAACACGCATTGAGCGCTCAGTAGCTCTTTTTGGTTGCAGATCATCGGGATCATGAAGCTCTCGCTTGACCGCCATCGTGGGTGTTTTACTTTTTAATCCATCTTGTAAGTGACCCTTATCTAACTCATTCACAGTCGGTCCTCCAATAATATTGTGAGGTACATTTTGATCAGATAAAATTTTCTGAAAATATGTCCACCCTTGTGGTGCACCTAGTTTTCGCTTTACATCTCTGACAGCATATTGTAGAAGGTCATCTATGTGACTATTTCTAATAACATCACCAGTTGTTTCATCTATTATCTCCCCTCTCTCATTGAACTTCACATGTGGATCAATGAAGTCAAATAATCGCTCAGCGCGCACACGATATGGTCGAGGTGTTGACAAGGTTATAAACCGTCGCAACTTGTCACGAATCTGTCGCCTCTCATCAATGTTTTCATCTGCTAGCTGCATTCGTCGATAGGGATCCTTAATCTTCTGAATTTCCATATCCTTTTGTGTTAGTTCCTTAAGTTGATTCGTATTAGGTTGATCTATATTTTTGACTTCCTGTGCACTTTGCAATGTAGTCAATTGTAGATACTCCTCTTGAGGAATGACTACAATCTTTGAATACGACATGTTTGAAGATAATCAGGCAACAAAGTACATTGCTTAAAACTAACTGTGAACCGAGAAAACTGCCATTGGTTCAGCGGAATTAGGTATGATATTTGTTCGAAATCGAAGTCATTCCGGACATTCCTGGGTTAGATCAATAGATAGATAGCCATGTGGTTTCTTTGTTACATCTTCATATATTTTTGAAAGTACTTTAGGTTGTTGAGGTAATATCTGTCTACTGAGATGATGTATCTGACTGCTATCTCTTGGATTTTTAAATATTGCCAAATAATGTGTATTCAAACTTCTAGTTCTTTGCTCTTTCCCTCCATCGAAGATGTCTTGGGTGATGTAGATAATAGAAGCTTTCCTATGATGTGCAGTTTGAATGAACATTTCACTTACATCCTTTGAAGATTTGCTTTCACGTAATAGATCATCTAATACTAATAAGTCACCTGCTTTGATATCCTCAGTTGATGGCAACCCTTCCTTCACCTCATAACCTTTCTGGCGAAGTGCAGAATGTAGTTGTGGTTGAAATATTCCATAATACCATTTGACTCTCTTAATTTCCCTGTTAAACATTTCATTTCTATATTGTAGCAATTTAGTTACAAATGTAGTTTTACCGGACTGACTTGGACCAGCGACACACATTGTGCGATCAGTGAATAGACGAAAATCTGTCATCTTATAATTCCATAAACATTAAACTCATCATCCCGCTAATTTTGCTTAGAACAACAAAACAGACACATGTTCCAGATCACGTTTATTTACATTCAGAATAGAAACTTTCAAGTTACATTTACAAATTAAAACATTTGTGTTTCCTCATCACAATTAGGATCATAGAAAGTTTTCAAGTCAGCATCTTGGCGCTTCAACTTCAATTTAGGATTACTATCTTTAGATTTCCGCCCTCGCTTTTTGCTCTCTTCCTTCCCATCACTTGAAGCAGTCTTATCAGTGTTAATTAAGCATTTATCAATTGGTAGTGGTTCATAGACTAGTTGAAGAACCTTCATTTGTAAAGATGCGACTCTACCAGTCGAACCATGTGAGCCAATATAAAGTCCGGTAGCGTGCACTAAGCCCATATAGCGGCCCCGTTTGAGATCCTCACATTCCATCGCGTTTGTAAAGAGATCGAATGCTTGAAAATGATCCGATAGTTTTAAAAACAGTGTATCGAATTCCGGCAATTCCTTGTAACCAACTCCTTCATCTAATGCCTTTCTCCAATGAGTGGGAGCACTTTCAGGCAGCTCAACACATTCTTTCGCGAAAGAGTCAATAGTTTTAAGAATCACCTGTTGCCATTTTGGAAAAGTCACTCGCATTTTTCTCATATTGCTATACCCTGATGTAGACATGCCATTACTGTGGAAGAATGGAACTTGAAGATAAAAGCCATCATCACCATAATTCAAGGTTTGAAAGTAGAATGTATTTCCAATCCCTTGCACCTTTCGTGTCGGACGAAGCTTCAAGAGATCTTTCTCAAAAGCGTCACCTTCCTCTCTGATTGTATACATTTTCTGAGTCATGTTTCAACAAGTACTAATTTGGAGCTTTCAACCAGCGCAAATGAATTGTCACTTGAAAGTGATAAAATATCATTAAAGCGTCTTCCTTATATACACCTATATATGACTCATCAATCAAAGTGATGACGTGTCACTTTATGATTTGTTAACGTTATACTACCATTGCAGCAGTTGCTGCAATCCTTCCAAGCGGACTATTGATTACACCATTAATACTGTTTCCAATATCATTTAGCATACTTAGAAACCCACCACCACCGCGCTGAATTAAGTTTCGCCTTTTCTTATCACTACTCCTTGGATTTGAAAACTTTTTTATGCTATTCAAAGAGCCAGCATTCAATAGAGGCTTGTAAATAGGTAGACATTTGTGTATTGCAAAAGCTAAATCGCGAATGAAATCATCACTTGAATTTTGAATCAATTTACACTTCTTCTTATTATCATGTATCCTGTTTAACTTTCGCAACGCCTTTTTAAACTGACTTGAAGGTTTGAAGGACCGTTTCGATTGACGAGAAGATGCCTTCCGTTTTACAGACATTTTTATTCTAATATGGAAATAGATAATACAATTACAATTTTTGCTTAGTACTTACAACATTATACACAAAAGTTTACAAGCATTCACATATCACGCAGAGTTTGTTGCTGGTACTTATAAAATTACATAAAACACTTAACAAGTTGTAGAGGGAAACTGATACACACTCACATCGGCTAGAGTCTGATTTGTAGCAGTTATGAGCTGCTCAATGTCTTTCATTAGATGTTTTGAAATAGGACAGCACATACAGCAGGGCTTTAAATGGAAAGTCTTTAAAATATTGGCATAGTATGCCCGCAAACTGATCACCTCAGAATGTCCTTGAGCAGCCACATTGATGCTTACTGATGGCGGTCCACTGAACAAGTCCAGTTTACATTTCTCACCCTTCTCGTCAAAGTAGCTGGAGGTGATAATGTCATGGAGACATGTATTGTGTTTCCGTTGGATGCTGCTGCAGCAACAGCGAGAGTATTCCGGTACAATCTCAGTTTGAGCTAGTGGGCGAAATACTTCATTGAGCCAAAATCTTGCAACTCGTGTAAGAGCGCTGTTCACGACTCTCATTAACATTCTCTGCACCACAACGTCTTCTCCGCAGCGGAAATACTTCACTATTTCCTCCATCACATCCACCAAATCCGCTTTATAGCCAGTTATATTTACGGCAGAATAAAATATATTGCCGGTGAAGAGTTGACTTCGGTAAATTATTGAAATGGGAATGTTGGTAGTGAACGACATGCTGATTGACATTGTATTAGCCTCAAATTATGCTTGAAATAGAACGGTACAATGTCCTCCTTATATAGAAAAGCCACACAAAGACACAATAGTGACCAATCACAGACGTGCATGATGACTCATCATGCACGATATACAGTGACTGTTGAAGATATTTCTTGATCACAAAGGGGACAAGATGAAGTTTCAAAGGGCACATAACATGTAGAACACATTACGCTATGAGAACATGGTAAAAAGAGAAGGGATCGTTCCTGTTTAAAACATTTAACGCAGTTCCGTTCACATAATAATTTAAATGTCTCTTCTTCTAATTTCCTTCTGAAGTCACTTTTATTGGGAGAACTTTTTATTAAAACACTGTCAGATGTCTCCTTCTTTCCATATCGTTCCAATTTGATCCTCCTAATTTCACTATCATTGCAGTGTAGCATGGAGAAATCCTCTATCCACCTACGATCCAAATTGTGATTCATAGCATGCTCATCTAGATCCATTAGTCGATCAACTAAATCACCAGCGTTGATATTTTCACTGAGATTTATTACAGTTTCTATAGCTTTGAACGAATATCCAAGGTCTCTTGCGACAACCCACGACGTTGGGATACTAGTCATCATTATGTATGTCATCAAACAACTATCTCATATTTATAGCATAGTTTGTCTACGTAAAAAGGAAAATAAATGTGACTGTCATCTTGATTACAATGGCTGCAATAGTCACAATAGTCGCAATTGAGCAAACCCATTCAAAATCAAACAACGGACGTCTATCGGTACGTACCCAAGTACTCAGAACCAAGTCGCACAAGTTCGATCATAGACGTTCCGAAACGCAATGTACTCAACTCAGTCTACCAAACACATGTACCTATCCAGTAAGACAGATTTCATACATGTTCCTATTCATAACACTGAATTATACATGTACCTATATCCATGTTCCTATTCAAAACACTAAATTTTACATGTACCCATCCATATACCTATCCCTCGCAAGTAGGGCACAGTTTTCACTACTTATGCATGCAGTGATGCTCATAATTTATTTTAAAACATAAAAATTAATTTTTTACATATGATGTTGAAGGCTAGGAACAAGAGGTAATTCAATTTTCTTGGCATTGTGCTAAAAACAAGCGGGACACTCCTTCTCTTTGGTTGCCTTCATAAAGTTATGTACAATAAAATTTGAGTAGGTAAAAACCACGGCGCTTCGTGTCACATGCACATCAAGGTGGAAGGACCCACTTTTTGATGTGTCTGTGACACGAAGCGACCTGGTTTTTACCTACTCAAATTTTATTGTACGTAACTTTATGAAGGCAAATAAAGAGAAGGAGTGACCCGCTTGTTTTCAGCACAATGACAAGAAAAATTGTTTTACATATTTTTGCATACAATAATGTCGAATAATCGATCATATCACATGTTATGCTGCCATTTCAGGTTGACCAATTCGTGTGAGAATATCTTCGATCCAGCATCTACATGTGCTTAAGCATCGAGTTCGTCAGGCGACTGTTTCCGGACTAGGAAAATCTAGAGCTAATAAGTAAGTAAGAAAAGGCTTTCGGCTCTTGTGTGACTTAATTTTCGTAACTTGAATTTCTTGTATAATATTAGCCTTTGTCCACCCTTTCTTCTGGATCATTCAATAATTTTATATCATTATTCAATGATAGGTAGGCATACATAAAGTGGACTTCAAGTGTGCGAAGGAAGTGATGATGCATGAGACCCGCAATCAACCATCTTTTAAATGAATTAAAGTACTGTACAATTGAATAGTGTCTTCATAATGATGTCTCATTTCTCTTCAATTGCAGTTATGAAGTATTTTGCAGTATTTCTGTTATAACATGTAAGCTAGAGATGCATGCCGGCATTCTTCATTGTTTATATGACTTTTTTATTATGAAATATCTTGGTAAAACTTTTCATTTGCTCTTCGGTTTAAACTTAATTGAGTAAAACATTTCATACAATCCTAGTGTAGGCCTTTTTTCGCTTTTTCATAAATTGTTTGACTGCAATGTGTTAGTGATTTTTTGTCTCTCTCGTTAAAGAATCTCGAAACGTTGATTCAAAAATCTCTTAATTTGTTTTATTCCTGTGAAAGCTAGAGGCAATTTCAAAAATAATTAAGATCATCAATTGATTAATTGAAGTTGATCAATTGAAGTGATATACATTCATTGAGGTTTAAAAAATTTGCTGAATTTTGAAGCAATCTTGAATGTAGGATAAAGTTTCTGTTCAATTCTTTCATGTCGATTTGGTGTAGTAATTGAAAGAGATGTAAGCAATAGCTTTTTGTCAAACATCACACCGTAAAGCAAAACACAAGTAGGCGTAACTGAATGATGGTAAAACATAGGGACCTATAAGTTGCAATCATATATAAATTTGTAGCATAAAAACAAATTCAAAAGTGACAGCAATTTAAATTGAGTTAATGAAAGAAATCTCATTGTTATCCATATCACTGTCACTTTATAATCACTTAATTATCATTCCAACTCTTCAATGATGCATTTTTATATAAATCAGCAATGAAGTATGGAAGACTTTTTGAACGCATGGTAGATACTCAACATATTTGATTCTATATCAAGCTCTTCCGAAAATTTAACACAGTGATATCAGACACTATTCAAATGTACACTATGCTTCCTGTACGAGCTTCCCCCTTTTGACGAGCACACTTGGTAAAATGAGTAAAAATCAGTAGTGATGTGACTTCGATTAGATTTTAATCGAGGTCGAGCTTGTTCTCGATATAAGCTACATAACTTTGATTGACTTTGGCACTGGGCACTTGAATGACAGGAAAACGAAGACATTTGTGTTTATCAAGTTATTGATCACATTGTGTCAACACATTGAAAATCTGATTATGATAGTTTTAATTGGTTAATTACTACATCATGGCATGCTTGTGTGAAACAGGGATGCGAAGTCCTATCATTTTGATAGGACTCCGACTCCGAGGGTTGATAGGACTCCGGCTTTTGATAGGACTCCGACTCCGGGTGGCAAGTGTATAAGGCATTTTTTGAAAAATTAACTGGTAGCCTACATCATAGATCATTATAGGCCTACCTGTATCTATATTTAGTGATCATTGCTGTATCAATTATCAATCATTTTCGATGAAAGTTGATCAAATGTCGCTTTCAGTTGGATGCATGGACTCGGCTCCTCCCATCTTCTTGATGTGGGCTTCACACGGTTTTTCTCCAGTCTCTACTAGGCAGGAAAATCCCCATTCTTCTCCAAAAAAAATGATTACACCTTCGATTTTAATATGCGCTTTAGAGGAGACATCACACACGATCGACGTGAGGGTAAGAGGATAATGTTCTCAAACAAACTACTATTTCATTTTTGTCTCTGATGTGACCTTTGGCGCGTAGGTGTGATCGAGGCTAGGAAGGCTTGTCTTCTCTACTAAATCACCTAGTGAAAAGACAATCCTTTTTCACTATCACGGTTCATTCCGTCAACTATTACAAGCTTTGCATGCAGCAGTGTCTCTGTACTTTTGTTTGATGGAGAAAGTTGACATCAAGACAGTGACAGCTATGCACGAGAATAAATAATTTGCTTGTATAATATTTCGGGTCTAGTTATAGGCCGGAGTCTGGAGTCCTATCATTTGATAGGACTCCGACTCCGCATCCCCTGGTGTGAAAACATAAATATGCTTCATACTAACAATTGCAGATAAAAAGAAGACAATTTTTAACGGACACGCTCAAAACGCTATTCAATGCATGACATAAAATCGTTACAAAACAATTTTGCAAATAGTCACAAAATTCATTGAAATCATCTAATGGCATGGAGTCTTAACAGGTGCTAACTTTGGACAAAAGAATCTTGTATGCAAACTTCGTTATATGCCCATTATAAAATTTGAATGATTGTAACAAATACTATATGGAAACATGGAAATATATTTATAGTCCCGCCAGGACGAGCCTCTGCATGGAATGACGCAGAATGTTATATACCCTATGACTACTGCGAAAATGCGCGCCTTCCGAGTTCTAACGTGTTCCTTTGATCTACAGACAAGATCAAGGAAATAGACATGTTAGTTGAAGGAAAATATTCGACCAATATGTCTGCTTGGTGTGCTTGCTCTGACTATGCGAGTTTGCGGTATGATATGTCTTCTATTGCGCTCTGATCCAGTGCTAAGAGCAAATTCTATAGGCGATATTTGCAAGAGTGGTTATAGATCCTCAAGGTTTGAGCTGAAATTTGATCAAAATTTCATTCATGTTTGCCTTCCTAAGATGCTTGTTGAATCCAAATTTGCTTGGTTTTGGTAGGCAAAGGTAGATGATTACATGACTTCATGACCTGAAGATATATCATGCCACAAACTAGGCCTATAGCGCTTGAGTTAATACATCTCGCATAGTCAGAGCAAACATACCAAACCGACATTTCGATCGAAAGCTTCGATTTTCCTTCAATTAGCATGTTCTTTTTCTTTGAACTTAGCTGCATATCAAAGGATCACGTTAGAACTCAGCAGGCGCGCATTTTCGTAGTAGTCATAGGTTTTAGAACATTCGTTGAAAGTCTCATCTTCGGTCTCGTTTCATGCAAAAGCCTGTCCTGGCGGAGGGACTATTTCTATCTTTACATAGTATTTGCTAATCATTATCATGTCCAAAAATGTCCGAGAAATAGGCATAAAGGAGGAAATAAAAATGAATAACAAGGAGGAAATAAAAAATTATGAATAGCCAAATGTTTATATAATTATCTGACTGTTCTGTCCGACCTCGATGAAAATCTGCGTAGTCTAAGTCGAGGTTACTATGATTTCGGTGAATGTGGGAGGAACTAAATTCAAAAAAAGCGCATATTAAATGTCCGCCGAATTGCATTGTGCAAAGCAGCTACTACTTATACTGAAAACTTGCAAAGTGGTTAGAATTGCTAAAATTAGCAAAGTCGATATTCTAAGCTTACAAATGAGCTTGAAACGTTGCATCTCATCAGACAGTGCATTTTGCTACATCATGACTTGACCCAACTATGTAGCATCAGTAGACAGGAAAATTCTTTTTTCTAGTTCGAATTGCACGTATAAGTGGTGTCTAACTGTCTATCAGACTAAGTTTTATTTTGTTAAAATCTCAAATGCATTTGAGTACCCTTTTTAAGAATTGATCATCCTTTTTCAGAGGCAATGAGAAAACTCCATTACAAAAATGGAAATGCCAGGATCAAGGTCCTTGTGGGGAACTAGCTATAACAAGCCCCCAGAAGACTTTCTCGGAGCAGGGTTGAGCTGTCGGACCTAGAGGGTGACGTGGAAGACGATCAAGTGCCTGAGTAAAGACATTTGATAATGTGTGCATATGTGTTCGAATAAAATCGTTTGTGATGGTTTGTTTTTTGCTGTTCCGGAATATCGCCTTCTGATTTTCATAGTTGCATAGCTGTGGGTAAGTTGGACTGTGTATTGATTGCGGTGGACTTTCGCCAATAAGGACTGATGAAATGTAGCGTAGCGCCAGTGTAGCAGTTGGTGGTGATTAGTAGCAACTACGTAGCGTCGCCGTAGCACTACGTGGCATCCAGTAGCAGATACATAGGTAGAATAGCACAAGGTTCTGCTACGTAGCATACCGGTAGCAATTGGTGCCTCAGCGTAGCGGTAGGTTGCATTATAAGGTCAATTCAGTAGCGGCAACGTTTCAATTGGTAGCAACAAGTAGCACCATGCTACGTAGCAGTAACGTGGCCTATGCCGCCATTTTTATTGGTTTCTGCTACGCATTTCTGCTACTCCCCTGCTACGTAGCAGATACGTACTTTGTTAGCCGGGCCCCTTATCGGACGCCAGCGTCATAGCTATGGCGAGAAGAATTGCTGTTGTTTGTCAACAGGTGCAGAGCACGTGATTTTAGCCCCGGAAACGTTTTGAAGCACGCTGTACGCCACTGATTAATAATATTTAATAATTAATATTAGGTATTTATTAATATTAGCACTATACTATATTTGAAGCGTTTTAGTGACATATCATGCACAAATTGGCGAAATCTACATGGTGAAAGAATATTTAATATTATCAACAACAATTAAATTAAATAAACTATAGATAACATTAAGAAGAATAAACACATTATGTGATAATGTATTGGCATGGAAACTGTTGATAAACGTCATCCAGCAATATCTCGAGTTTGCAGACATCAGGGTTTAAGGATTACTCTCAAACATTACCCCGTGTTGCGGGAATGCTATATCTGTCTTATCTCCTAATTATTTGTTTCGTATTGTTGATAAAGATATCTTTATCAACAATACGAAACAAATAATTAGGAGATAAGACAGATCTTATTATAATTAATATATCTTATTTTGCATCTTATTAAGATGCATGTTTTGTCAGACATTGCGTGCTGAATTGCCAGATTTGTATAAAACCGATGAGTTTGTTGGTCAGGCAGAAAGTGCTGTACAAGTGTACGGATGCGCTGCATATATATTCGTATGCATTTTGAAACGATAGGATAAAAGGCGAACAATTACATAATAGTTGGACCTGTTGTTTGCCTATTGTTTCTAAGTTTAATAGGTTTAGGTGTTTACCTGGGAATGAGAGACAATCGCCGCTGGTATATTATTAGCCGTTGCTTAAATTTGTAGCTTTGTATTCTGATTATCATTGATCAACTGTATTGAATAAAACTCGATCTACTCGACTACTCCACGGAGTAGCTATAATTATTTATATTCTACATCATTTTGCTTCTGATCAATAGAGGATGACAGTGCTACACCTTTTAAGTTTGCCTCCATGCGTAGCGTTTATGCATGTATAGGTTCAAAAATGAACTTATGCTCTCTTAATTGGTCTTCATGCGAACGTTGGCGTAATGGTGACGTAAAAGTGGGGCGGAGACGCCGTCACGGGACGCCTTAGAAACGCTGCCATTGAATTGCGGGACATTATGGCTTCTGGCAGAAGAAGAGAAGCTTTTAACTGCATTATAGTAAACTGGAGTTTCGGCTTCCCACACAAAACAGATGTGAAAATACCATTAAGAATTCTAAATTTTTACATCGCGCATATTTGGCATTTGTGCGCCATCGTAACACGATCAACGCCATTCCGACGCAAATCAGCCAATACTACGCTAGCGCCAGTGTGACGCCAAATCATTTTACAGTGGGAAGCTACAATATAGTGTCGACTCAAAGAAATGTCAGCATACAGTGTTCACATTCAGTTTTTGCGGAGGTTACGTTCCTATGCAATCGAAAGAAATATTTAACTACTTTTAAGAAGCATAATTTTTGCAAATTATTCCTGTGTAGGGTAATGATGCAAATGAAAAATTTTCCGGAAAGTTTTCCAATGGAAAATTTTAAAATTTTCTTCTGTCATTGACGTTTTTGCCTTGCTAAATCAATTGTTTTGGAGACTTATTATAGTCTCTTGAAAAGACTATGTAATATTCAAAGACCGAAAACTTCTCTATCCCTGCATGTTTGGCTTCATCCCTTTTGGAACCAACTGCACATTTTCCATGTTTATTTCACATCTTTCCAATCGAATTTCAGACATTTGATGGATTTTAGATTTCTCTAATTGAATTTCAGATATCTGTCAGAAACTCAACTTTGAAAGGATCTTAGTTAGATTCAACTAGAGAATCTCCAATTCATCTGGAAATGTCTGAAATTCATTTGGGCAGATCTGAAATCGATTTGGAGCTATCTGAAATAGAAATGGAAGATGCGTAGTTTGTCCTCAACGAAGATATCGGACAATATGCCAGAAAAGCTATCATATTCTACTCAGCACAGATATCTTTAGTTTCCAAATATCTCACGAGTTTACAGTCTAAGTTATATATCTTCCAATATGGTCGTTCATGCAGGCCCATAGTGCTGATTGGACTGTGTGCCACTAAATCACATGTTCATCAACATAAGGAAAATTTGCATCATCGCACTAATCAACGCTGTATAATAAAACCATCACTTTCAAGCTATAAGCAAGCTCCAAAAAAGTGCATTATTTTTGCTCCAGATCTTTCTCAATGCATGAAAATATACTCCTATTGTAAAGCAAGATTGACGCTATCCCAAAAGGTGAGTAATGGACAAAAGACCGTTCCAGGACACCATAAAATTCAAAAAATAGTATCTTTAAAAACGACATAAATTCATGAATTTTGACCCTTTTTCAGGTTTTTAAGACCTAAATTCATGAATTTAGTCGTTTTTAAAGATACCGATTTTTCAAAAAATGGTACTTTTTAAATGGTCTAAATTCATGAATTTTGGTCATTTTTTCAGGTTATGAAGACCTAAATTCATAAATTTGGGCGTTTTTAAAAATACCCAATTTTTCAAATTTTTCAAAATCTCAAATTTGTGATTATGACATTTCACCCTTAAAATCATGACCGTTCCAGGACACCGAAAAAATCAGAAAAGTTAAGAATCTCAAATTTGTGAATTACAATTTTCACCCGCCCTTAAAATCATGACCGTTCCAGGACACCGAAAATCATAAAAGTTGAGAATTTCAAATTCATGAATTTTATCCAGTTTTCAGGTTTTTAAAATATATCATGTGACTAGAAATATTTCTTTAAAAATGGAAGAAACAAAAGTGGAAGAAACCGCAAGAATATATCCTTCGTTATCATATGAACGTAGTTCTACTTTAATGGACATTGAAAAAAGGAATAAAGAAAAACACAAAGATAGAGTACGCTATATGAAAGATAAGGAATCTCAATTATTATTAAGATTAGAGCATTATAAAAAATTAAGAAAGAGATGGAGTAAAGTTGAGAATGTAACACAAGGAATTGGCATATTCTTAACAATAAGTTTAGGTGCTTTAACAATTGTTATATCTTCAGGTGTTTTAGTAATTCCAGTAGTTGCTACAGCTTTAACAGGTACGGGTGTTTTTGCAACTTCACTTGTTACAATGTTAGATAAATCTTTAATAACTAAGAAACGAAAATCATTAAAAACTAAGCATTTACATATTAAAGAAGTCTATGATAAACTACATTACTACTTTCAAAGAGTATGTGATGATAATGTTATTACGTTAGATGAGATTGAAAAATTTGATCAAATAGCTAATGAAGTAAATCAAATATCATTTCAATCACAGACAGAAAAAGTTGATGATAAGAATAAACAGGATGGCAAAATTTCGAGTGATGGTAAAATTTCTAATGAAGAAAATGACAAAATTTTTTTAGAAGAGATAAAAACTTTAAGCGAAAATTTAAGCAAAACTTTATTAAACAAAACTTAAAGCAAAAAGATGACAGACAACAAAGCAATAAAAAAGTAATTTGTTCAGTAAAATGTTTTTGCTGTATTCCAATGTTACCACAAAATTCAAATATTATATTTTAAAAATGGATAAAATTAGAGCTGATAATTTTAAAAGAATAAAACAATTAGAAGAGTTAATAAAACAAAGAAATATCATGAAAGAAAATCATCTTCAACAGAGAATGATAAAAGCTGGTATTCAATCTGATATGTTTGAAAAAATGCAGCAAACCGAGCAAGTAAAAACTGATTCTGAGAAAATTATGAAACCATTTAAAACTCTTGAAAAAGAAAGTACAAATAATGATAAACAAATTGATATAACAGATCCAGAGCACAAAACTATATTAGATGACTATGGATTACTAGAATCAAACATTAATAAGAAATTACCAAAATCTATGCAATTTGAACATTCTATTTCATTTATAGATGGAAAAACAATACCTAGATTTTATCTCGGACAAAAAGAAATATTTCCACAACCTTTTCGAGGTTTAATTTTTTCACCAGATAAATGTCCTTTTAATTTAGATAGAAATTTTGTTGATCTTTTAAGAGGAGCAGATTTAAATAATTATGCTGTAGAAGATCTCATAAAATATAAAGCTATGTTAGATAGAGTTGTTGCAGTAAAATCTCTTAGTTATAAACAATTAGAAAATTTATTATCAACGGGAGTTAAAGTAGGAAAAGGTTTTAAAACTGAAACAACTGTATTCTTACCAGATGATCCACAAGAATTACTAAGTAGATTAAATATTTTAATATCGGCAATAAAAGAAGGTCATAATTCTAGTTTCAATGAAATTCATGCTATATTGAAAAGACTGTTAGAAAAGAAGATTCTAAATGAAGAGGATTATAAAAGTATAACGGGACATCTGAGATGTCTTCCAGGGCTTCGCCCGTAGCTGAAATATGTTGTTGTTTTTAATTTTTTATAAGAAAAATATTTGAATAAATATCTTTTATCAAATATTTTTTTTATAAAAAATGTGTTCAGCAGATTTAGACAAAATTAATAATCATTTAGAAAATTTGACAGAGATTTTGGGTTCATCAAAATTTAGTACGACGTTAAAAATTATAACAACTACTTCATCACACACTTGTAATTTAGAACCCATTCTACATTTGGAACAAAATAAAATTATCAAATTGCATTGACTAGTTTCTCCACATTTAACACTATTCAAAATGTTATCAAAGATGTGAATGATCAATTTAGATATTCTACTGATAAAGGCAAAACATGGAAAGTACAAACTTTTCTTCCTGGTTCTTACGAAGTTGAAACAATATCAAATGAAATTAAGAGACACTTAGGTATACCATTTAAAGATAAGAAACAATTACATTTTGCAGTTGAACCGGCAGTTAATAAATTTTCTCTTACTTTAGACGAAAATCATCAAGTTGATTTTAATCATGATAGATCATTGTCAAAGCTATTAGGATTGAATAAACAAACCTATAGTCAAGGTTATCATTTAGGTGAGAAGATTCCAAAAATAACTGAAATAAATTCAATTGCTGTACATTGTGACATTATTGAAGGAGGATATATAAATGGTAAATTGTCAAATTTAATATTCAGTTTTCCAGCTTTTACTGTACCCATTGGTTATAGATTAAATGTAATTCCACAAACATTAATATATTTCCCTATTACAAGAAAAACTATTAACAATATTAACATTAGAATCACTGATGAGAAAGGACAAGAAATAAATTTTGGAGGTGAAGAGATTATGATAGATCTTTTGGTTCGGGAGGTATAAACTCCCGTTCGAGAGGTATAAACTCCCACGCGAAGCTAGAGAAGTTTAATTTTCTTCTTCTTATTATTCTTCTTATTATTATTCTTTAAAAACAAATGAATTGAAATTAAATTTTTTTTATTAAGAAATGAGTGAAGTGCCCCCATTAAATAAAAAAAAACTTAGATTTAATTATCATCCAAATTTATCTAATAAAGTTTTGTCAGTTATTTGCGGAAGATCAGGTTGTGGTAAAACGTATCTATTGTTTAAAATTTTAACGACTCCAAATTTTTTGGATTATAACAATCTTATAATTTATAAACAACAGCAGAACAACCCGTCTATCAATTTTTAAAATATGGATGTGAGAATAATTTTAAAAAAACAGCAATTGTTTCATTATTCAAAGAATATGAAAAATCTGAAGATGAAGAAGAAATAAGTTCGTGGTGTGAAGAAGCAGCAAAAAATAATCAGTTAGTTGAAACCAATAAAAATAAGCATATAAAGATACAATTAATAGATGATAGTGGTAATATGCAAGATCCTAGTAAACTAGATAAAACAATGAAACATTGTGTAATTTTTGATGATTGTGTTAATGATAGAAATCAGTCAGTTCAGAGAAATTATTTCACAAAAGGTAGACATAATAACTGTAGTGTTTTTTATTTAACGCAAAGTATGTATTCATTAGACGGAAGTGTTATTAGAAAGAATGCAAATATATTTATACTATTTGAAATAAATGCAAGAAACTTAAGTGATTTGTTAAGAGATTTATGTGTAAAAAATAAAGATGAATTTAAACAATCGTGTAACAATGTCTGGTCAAAAGATTATGTATTTATCACAATTAATATTGATAAAAAATTCATGATAGAGTTATAGAAGATTTGTTTACTGAGTAATAAAAAATTTTTATACTGAGTAATAAATAATAAAATTTTTATTCTAGACTGATTTAAATAATAAAAAAATTTTTTCTAGACTGATTTAAATAATAAAAATTTTTTTCTAGACGGATTTAAATGATAATAAATAAACTTTAAAAAGGTGAAGTAGTCATTCCATCAGGTAAAATTTTTCTTTTATCATCAAATGGATCTAATGCTAATTTATGTTCTTCTTTTAAATACATTTTATGTTTCTTTGAATTAAGTCTATAATTACATGCTGTTTTTATTTCATTATTAAATAATGCATTTTTATAATCTTGACATGTTATTTGATTAGCCACTGATGCCTTTGAAATTCCTTTTAATGTTTTATGTGTTTTAATATTATTAGTTGTATCATAACAGTAACATTTAGATTTTAAAAATATAGCTTCTGTTATGAAATCTTCATTTCCTAACTCATCTTTTACTTTACATAATTCTGAAGGATGAATAAAATCTTTTATTTTATCTATTTCTTCATCAAGTGAAGAATTACACGGTATTGTTAATTCTAAGAAAACAGAATCGGTATCTGTAAAGTGTAATTTATAGTTTTTGCCATAAGCAGGTGCTAAATAATCATATATAAATCTATACATAAATAGTTTAGCTAATTCTAATATAGTGAATCCAATAAAATTAAACTTATCATGTTTTACGCTAATTCGACGTAAATGTACAGCACATAGTTCATCACTAAATCTTGTAGTTCTTTTATATGTAGGTTTCCTTGTTAAATTTTGAAACCTATCTTTATCATAAACTATTTCAATATTTTGTATATTACGCACATTTTCTAAAGTCTTGCCATAAAATGAATTATTCATTAATTTGAAGAACACGTTTCCAAAATCATCTTTATTTCTTTTAGCTATTTTACGTTTTTCAATATTGAACTCTATATAATTTTTTAACCATTTAGATTTTTGATAAAATAGTTTTCGATGTATTTTGGTGAGAATCATTCCATGTTCTAAATACCAATCTAGCATTCTTCCTTCAACAACATACTTTCCTTTATTACTTTGTGTTAACATAAGTTTTTTTGTTGGTCTGTATTTTTTAGGCATTATAGATTTTTGATAATCTGAAAAATCTTCTATATTGGGAATTTTGTTTTCGGGACAGAAAGGAAAATATTTTGTTTTATCTTTTATTTCATCAGGGTATACTAAATCAACTTCATATATATAACCATGATTATAATTTCCATCATATGTTTTTTGATAATCTAGAATATTACACCATGACATTTCACCTGTTGGTAATTCTTGTATCATGCAAGAAGAATATAAGCTATTAAAATCATAATATAACAAATAGTTTTCTCTCATGATTTCATCAACTGCTGCTTGACTATCTTCATTTGATATAAGTCCTTCTATATTTTGATTAAACAATTTTATAAACTGATCACTTTCTTCTGGGGATAAAGGTTTCATTATTCCATAATCATCAGGATTTACTTTTTTATTGTAACACTGTACATAAAGATTACCTAAAACTGATGAAACTCCACCTCTAATTCCAGATTCAAAAAATAATAATTTATCATATGTATTCTCTTTATAATGTTTAAGTTTAACGGACTTTGTCCTAGAGCCATCGGCTTGAACACCAGTATGTTTTAATCCTGCTAACCATGTTAAACCTGGTGTAGAATAACAATAACATGGATCTATTCCGTAATATTCTAAACACATATCACGAAAGTTTTCGAAAAGATCAGCAAGGATTAATACATCTATCTGAAGATATTTCATTGTATAATCATACATTGTTCTACAATTTAACTCTGTCCAATTCTTTTCAGCTTCTGCATAATCTTCTTCAGATAATTGTGATTGTTTTAATGTTGATTTAAATTTATTTATTGGAGGAAGTTTCTGTTCTTCCATAATTTTATTCACAGAATTAAAATCTCCAGTTAAACCAGTCTTCGACTGTGAACCACAGGTTAAATATTCATACGGAAATATTCCTTTTAAAGGTTTTAAATTATATTTATTTAATATTTTACATTGTTCAGGTTTCAAAGTTTTTCCCATAACATCTAATGAATAAGGAGTAAAAAATCTAAATGCATCTAAAATTCTAATACAACCTAATTGCATTGAAAAATATTCTTCTTCTGTTTTACATAGCACATTTATTTGTTGTTGTTGTAATTTTTCAGATGAAAATAAATCTTTCATTACTAGATGGAAATCATATTTAGAACCATTGTAGAAATATAGAGGAACAAAGTTATATTTAAATTTATTGGCATTAAGATTACAAGAATTATGTGCTGCACCTCTATATAATCCATTTAGATGATCATGATCTTTTACTTTGTCGGCAGAGCCGTCGCTTCGCTTATCAATATATTTGCCATTTTTATAATTTTTTGTAAATTCTTTTCCACAGTAATAACAATTTGTTTCATTAACTAAATTAATTTTTTCTTCATCCGTTAATGGAAGCATTGGTATATTTGTTTCAAGCAATTGTGAAAAACGTCCTTGTAATTCTTCTACTTTCTTTGTAAACATTTCTGAACTATCTTCACCATAGTATTGATAATATTCTGATTTAAATAATTCAGGATAATTTGAATGAATGTACATTCCCCAACATAATTGTTTTTGTTCAAATAAATATTTTTCTTTACATTGTTCAGGTGCACTTTTTTCATATTTATAAACCGAAGGTTCTAGGCCTTGGCCCGTACCATTTTCAGAATTATCATTTTCAGAATCGGGCGAAGCCCTAGAACCTTCGGTTCGATTTTGTGTCATATTAACATTATATGCTTCAAAATCACAATAAATAGTAAAGGGTACTTTATTTTTAAAATACCATTTATTATATTCTAAATAATCATCTTTTGGAAATGTGTTTCTGACTGCTTCATTTTGTTGGCAATTCTCCAAATGTCTATTCATTTCTTCTTTAGTTCTAAAACTTGTCATACATTGAAGACAAGGAAAATTTGTATTATCTGAAGTTTTTGTAAATATAGAAACATCTTTACACAATATAAAATGACCCTGATAATATAATATATTCGCTTGTGCTGGTTGCTTTGTTTGTTTTAATTTTTCAAATTTATCTTTATATATTTCATGTGTTTCATCAATTTCTTTTGTAAGATTAAATGTATTTCGATGATAATTTTGATTTAATATTTGTAGCTGATAAATATATTCTTTATCATATTGTTCTTTATATTGTTGTTGACATTTTTTTAAACATTCATTTATTTTTTGATTGGTTTCATTTTTTTCATTATTTAATTACTTTCTTTCTTCATTTAATTTTTGTATCGTTTCTATCTTATTTTGATATTTATGGCCATATTCTTGTACTAATATTTTTGTTTGTTGTTGATAATCTGTTTTACATTTTTGTAAAATTTCATTTAAATTTTGTAATTTTTGTTGATATTCTAAAGATAAAGATAAATTATCGGAATCATAATCATAATTATAATTACGTCCTTTATAATTATTATGATTAGTCATTATTGGTGATAGTGTTTTTATAATTTCAAATTTCTCAGTACATATTATATTTCCTTGGTAAAAAATATTATGATGCATGTAATTTCCTCTATCATTATAAACTATTTCTGATTGACATAAATTTTTATTATTCAAATAAAATTTTTTTGAATCTGAGTAAAATGGAGTAATATTACCAATAGAAACATAATTCACATTTAATTCAAAAACATTTACTTCAATTAAATTTTTATTCTTTTTATGAAACTTTATTAACCTATTATAATCATATGGAAATTCATCTAAGCCATCAGAGAGAACAAATTCATTTATATATTCTTCTTTATTGTAATGACTTAGTCTTTCTTTATGATATTTTGCAGGATGTAAATGTGCTATAATACTCCACAGAAAACAATAATCATCTTCATTTTTTATGTTAATTATTTGTGGTGAACTGAAAGGTAAAGGAACATAACTACCACCAGTATTATTTTTATATTTATCAATTACTATTTTCTTAGATAGTATTTTAACAAATCTCCAACCAGATTCACGTAACTGGGCTTCAATTATACAATTTTCTAATTTAAGTATCATTTGTTCAAATATGGGTTGTATATCATTTACATTATGAATTTCTTGTGAATTTGTAAAATGTCCTTGTATTATTTCTTCAGGAATTCCATCAGGTCCATTTTTTGTATAAAGTACTTCTACATTCATATAACATTTGAAAAATTTTTTAAATATATTATAAAAGTTGGATAGAATATCAGAAAAATTTTTATCGGTTTCATTATGTTCAACCGATTCATTAAATAAATATTTTATATCTGTTAATGGCGAAGCCCTAGAACCTTCGGTTCGTTCGGCTTCATCAAATTCATCTATTTCGTTAAATTCATCAGTATCGCTAAATAAATATCTTCCATCTGGTACGGGCCAAGCCCTAGAACCTTCGGTTTTCTTGGACTCATCTTCACTATTAAAAACTTTTTTATTTTCCGAATGTGAATAATCATCAAACATTTTTTTAACTTTTATATCAGTAGGTAATGTTTCTAGATAGTTTATATAATTATTTAATTTTAATATATTTCCTTCATCAACTCGATCTACAATTTGTAAATGCAATTTACTATTTAAATGAGATTGATAACTTCTTTTTGTTTGCAACTTTTTTTTACATAAGTTACAATAAAACTTGGTATTTTCCATTTTTTTTATTTTTTAAAGAAAAAATTGTGTTTTAATTTTAGATATAAACATTCTAATATCAAGGACTTGAGAGTTATTTTATATTATTACATATTTCACGTTCCTAAGTTATTTTATTTTCTTTATCATATTAAGTTTTATCATATTAAGTTTATATTATTATATATTTCACGTTTCTAAGTTATTTTATTTTCTTTATCATATTAAGTTTTATCATATAACGTTTTCTCAAAAGATAATTTAAATTTATTTTCACTAACTATTGATTCTTCATCATCATCAATTGATTCTTCATCATCATCATAAATTGATTCTTCAACATCATAAATTACACTTTTTGGTATAGGATGCCATTCCCTGATAGGATACCATTCTCTTATTGGAATATCTAACTCTAAATTACATTTATTATTTGATAATAATATAATAGAGAAAAATATTGGTCTTTGATCTCTTTTGGAAAATTTAATAACACCACCATAATCTGAATCACTTTTAGTTTTTATTAAAGATGATAAAATTTTAAATTGATTAGATGTAAATCCTAATTTAAATTTAGTAGACCCGACACATAATTGTCTAACAGTATCTTCAACTATACCATCATTATTATTTTCAATTGTAAGAAAATGAAATTTAGATAAATTTTGATTATATGTAGTATTATTATCATGTACATCAGTATGAGATATAAATTTTTCTTCACTTAAATTTTTATAATTACTAATATTTTTATAATCATTTTTACCATTTACACCTTTTTCAGATGTTTCAGAATCATCTACATTATCATCATCTATATTAACATCATCATCATTATTATAAGATTCTTTAAGATCGGGCAAAGCCTTAGAACCTTCGGTTCGTTTATTATGATTATGATTATGGTCATTGTTAATAGTATAAGGTGTTGTCCACATATAAATTTTTTCTTGTTGAGCTAAACCATTTATATAAGATTTTAATAAATTGATATTTAAGTTGGAATATAATCCTATATAGGTATCATCATCATATCTTTGCGGCAATTCTAATGTTTCTTGTTTATAAATAGTGTCTCTATAATATACTTGGCATAATAATTCTTCGTTATGTTTTTTACTCTCGATATGAATATTATATTGGTTTTGTTCATCTACAAATAATCTTATTTTTTCTTTGGAAAAAGATTTTAATTTTTTAACTAATTCTCTAATATTGATATAATTAATAATTTTAGTTTCTATCCAATCAGTATTACTAATTGGTAACACCGCTCTAATAAAACCATAAACGTTATTATGACCTATTATAACCATATTTTCTTTATTTAATTCTACATAAGCTACATCATTATATTTACTTACAATATCCATAAACTTAATAAATGGATCTCCTGGGAAAATACAATCATTAGTTTCTATAGAAGGTAAACCTTTAGTCTGTTCTCTAAATATTTCGGCTTGTAATTCAAAAAAAAGATTAACATCTATACATGGATTTGTAACAGTATTATTATTATCAAAACATTTATTTTCAAATCCTGTTGATCTCGTCG
Source organism: Prostheceraeus crozeri (assembly GCA_907163375.1). NCBI lineage: Eukaryota > Metazoa > Platyhelminthes > Polycladida > Euryleptidae > Prostheceraeus > Prostheceraeus crozeri. Next base: position 21,350 of record CAJQUW010008498.1, on the reverse strand, counting down.
AATAAGAAGAACAGGATGATGCGGACGAATATAATTTTTTTAAATTTGGTTTTTTCATTTTTTAATTTTTATTAGAAAAAAATTTATTTTTTTTCTCATTATATAAAAAAATTACTTTTTTATTGTTTTAAAAATGATGTTACCAAATGTTGGTGGAGGTGCATATATCCCGAATAATCGTGAATTAGAAATAAAGATAGAAAATTATATCATGAAAACTGGAGACGTTTTATCTGGTCCATTGCATCTTTCTATTCTTCCGCAACAAAATACAGAGTTAACAAATAAACAATATGTTGATACACAAATCAATGACTTAAAAGAAAAATATATAAACGATGTTTTGGTTCCACTGATGAATGAATCAAAGTTGTTTAAACTTAATGACAAATCATTAAACGAAAAATTATTAAAACTTGATAAAAAGGATAGAGAGCTAGAAGCAGATATAGCAAAACTTTTTAAAAAGATTTCTGAACAATCAAAAATTTTAATATTACTTTCTATAAAGTTAAAATCTGCAGTCATTAAAAATAAACATCAGATAAAAATGTTAAAAGAACAATTAGAAGATGAAATAGAAAAACTTCCTGAAAGAATGAAAAAAAATTTAAAGCAGTTACAAACTACATTCCAAAAAAGTGTTGATGAATTAAGTTCTAAAATTACTCAACAAATGAAAAAGATGAATAGAATAATAAATGAAGTAAACTCACTTAATCAAAAAGTTGATAAAATGAAAACTCTTAAAATCAATTTAGAAAATGAATTAAAGAAAAATTTACAAGAAAAATCTAAAGAAAATAAAGAACAGTTAGATTCTGTTAAAAGACAATTAGATGGTCTTAAAATTAAGTTGAATGCTCTTAAAACGGCGTTGAAGATGAATCAGGAGAAAATGCAAGTTAATAGAAAAGAAATTAAAGTACATCACACGCTGCTTGACGCAATAGATAAAGTGCAACAGACAATTAATAAAGTTATCACGAAGTTGTTGGACATTCACAAACGTAAATCTTAAGGTAAATATTTTTCCCAAAAGTCAAATTTATTCCTAAAAAATGCCTATAATTTATAAACACAATCTTAAACATTTTGCTTCAAATCAAAGTTGCTCATGAACCACGTATGAATCCTGTTTATCATTATGATAATAGAGAAACAGTTCACACGGAAGGAGCTGGCATCTTTTCTGGTATTTGAAGTATCGTTAACTTAATTAAAAATAATAAAGATTTGATTACATCTGCTGCAAAAGGAGCAGCTGCTATAGGTAGTACAGCTAGTGCAATATCAAATGCTGTTAAGTCTCAAAACGAATTAAAACAACGAGAAGCTATTCGTAAACTTAGGAATGATTCTGAAGAACTAAAAAATTTAAAAAAACTTTCAGACTAAACAAAAACCAAAATTGCTAACATAGCTGTGGGGGGTGAAACCTTGAGGAGTGGAGCTCCGTCTGATAGTAAACATATGAAGAAATCAGGAGTAGCCATAAAACGTTCAATTGAAGAAATAAAAAATTCTAAAATATATTTTTTAGTAATATTTTTTTAGTAAAATTTTTTTAGCAAAATTTTTTTAGAAAAATTATTTTAGTAAAATTTTTTAGTAAAATTTTTTTAGTAAAATTTTTTCTGTGTGTGAGAAGAAACAAAAAGTCAAATTATTTTTTATAAAAGTGTCTTCGCTAATTGAAAATAAATTTGAGTTAGATAAACCACCAGGTGTTAGTTATAATCAAAAAAAGAATGACTATATAAGAATTGCTATGAATCCTGGATCTTCCAGTAGAGTAAATACTGGAGGAGATTTAATTTTTGAAGTTGATAATCAGCAGAGTTATTTATATTTATCTGATTCCTTTTTACACTGTGAATATTCTTTGTATAGTGATGCTAATTTTACAACACCATTACCAGATACCGATAATATTGCATTAGAGAATAATTTCTTTCCAAGATTATTTACACAAATGCGTTTAGATGTTGCAACTCAAAATATAGAAACAATAAGTGATTCTCCAGGTCTAATTGATACAATGCTTAGATTTGTAACAATTGGTGAAAATAATAAAAAGTATGAAATCGAAGGTTGGTTTCCTGATACTAATGATGGTATAATTGTTGATGATTTAACTCACGCTGGAACAGATGCAGCAGGAATTGCGAAAGATGTAGAAAATATTGCAAAACATTTAAATAAAACAATAATACTGCATATAAAGAAAGACGTGAGTTTAACAAGAAAAGTAAGCAAACAGTAAATTGGTCATTGTCTCCATTATTCGGATATTTAGATTATGATAAAATATCATATCAATTAAAATTTAAATTAATAATTCATCGCATAGCAAATAATGAATTGATCTTTTTTGGTAAGACTGGAAAAAAAGCATATTTAAAAATTGATAGACTTGAATGGTGGATTAAGCATATTACTCCTAGTTTAGAGATTGAAACAGCTATTGCAAAAAGATTAAATAGTAACAAACCAATTCCAGTAAATTTTCTAAAGAGAACTGCTAGTTCAGTAACTTTTTCAGAGCAAAGATTTAACTGGCATTTTACTAGAACTTCGAATACTCCAAGATATTTATTACTAACTTTTCAAAGAAATAATTCTCCAAGTTTTGATAAGAACAACAATCTTTTTCATATTAATACAATTCGAAGTTTACAAGTTTCATTAAATCAAACCCGTTATCCAATTGATCCATTAAGATTCGATGATACCAATAATCAATTTATGGAAGGATATGATTCTTATCGAAATCTTTGTATAAAATTTGGAGTTGAACCACAATTAACTCCTGGAGATTGGAGACATTTATATCCTGTTTTCTGTTTCGAGTTAAGTGCACAATCTGAAGATATTATCAAGACTGGTTGTGATGTAACAATTAATATTGAAAAAAAGATTCCACAACTTCATTGATGGCTTATGGTTTATTGCTGGAAGATGTAAAATATTCTTTTGAAATTCTTAATGGAAAGATGGCTGGGATAAGTTAATTAAATTCTTAGATTAAAATTTTTTTAGTAATTAGCAATAAAATTTTTTCATAACTAGAATAGATTTAAAATTCCTAATTTAAAATTTATTCATAACTAGAATAGATTAAAATTTTTTTTATAACTTAAAATTTTTTGTAACTTAAAATTTTTTTATTAAAAATGTCGCAAGCGAAAAGTAATAATAATAAAACTGTTGAATTAAAATTACGTAATATTGTTGACAAAAATACCCCTAAAACTATTACGATTAACAAAAAAAAGTATTACATAAGTAAACCAATGATAGAGAATATTCAATTACAAGAAGAAAAGAATGGTGGAATTCTCCCATTAATTCCACTAATAATAGGTGGCATAGCAGCCGCAGGAAGTGTTGCATGTGGGACAGCTGGTATTGTCCAAGCAGTAAATAAAAATAAATCAGAGAAGGCAGCATTAGAAGAACAAAAACGTCATAATAGAGAGTTAGAGAAAGTTGCTAGGGGTGACGGAATGGTAGATAATTTTATTAGTAAATTAAAATTAGTTGATGAAGGAAAACGAGTTCTTAAAAATATTCTCCACAATGTTGATGATTTAATTGAAATTAAAGAAACAAAAGATGGTTCTGGAATATATCCAAGTCCTAGTATGATAAGGTAATAACCTCAGGACCTTTGGTTCTATTCGGTAAAACTTTTATTTTATCTTTTAAAATTTTTTTCTCTTTAAAAATGGATTCCGCAAATTCTACAAATTCTGAAAATTTAATTAAATTAAAAATTGCTAATTTAGATTTATTAAATCAGCTATTAAACAAAAATGAAAACTCAAATTGTAAAATTTATGAAGGTAACGACATACAAAAACATTAGAAAACTTTCTTGGATTTATTTGGAGTAAATATTCGAAAGAAAAAGATCTTCCTGGTTATTCATATACCGGTCCAGGAACTCGACTAGATATAAGATTAGATGAGAATAATAATCCGAAACCAGGTGAAGAACCAATAAATAGAGTAGATGCCGCCGCTTATAGACATGATTTAGCTTATCGAAATCATGATCTAAGTTCTCGACATGCAGCTGATAAGAAGATGATTCAAGAATTAGATAGTATTCAAAATCCTACATTTAGAGAAAAAATTGAAAGAATGTTTGTTAAGAAAGCTTTACAAGCTAAAATATTATTCGGACAGGGTTTAAATGAAACGACAGCAAAGCTGTCTGAGAGCAACGCTCGAACCTACGCGTCCGAAATCCACAAGGAATACAGAAGGCCTAAATATTTATTGAAATTAAAAGTGTTTAATAAAGATGATATTTGGAGTGCTGATCTTATTCATATGCCGAATGAAAGGGACTACAAATACGCATTGACCGTTATAGATTTATATACACGATACGCTTGGGTAAAGCCTTTAAAAAACAAAAGGGGTCTATCAGTTAAATATGCGTTTGAAGAAATCTTTAAAGAAAGTAAGAGAAAGCCAAAAAAATTGTTTGTTGATAAAGGGTCGGAATTTTATAACCGAAACGTTCTGCCACTATTTGAAACTGTGTATTCAACTGAAAATGCAGGGAAGGCCGTAGTGATAGAAAGATTCAATCGGACGTTAAAAAATAAATTATTCAAGAAATTTACTGAGCAAAGAAATCAGAAATGGTTGAAGATATTACCAGGAGTTGTAGAAGAGTATAATAATAAAGTTCATTCAGGTATTGAAGAAACCCCAAAGAATGCTTCTGACGACCCTGATTTAATCCGAAAGAAAATATTCGAGAATAATTATTCGAATGAGAGTAATCCGAATTTGCAGAAACTTAAGCCGAAATTTAAAATTGGTGATAGAGTTAGAATATTTAAGTATAAGAATAAATTTGAAAAAGGCTTCGTCGGATACTGGACGAAAGAGATATTTGAAGTTTGTAAAATAAATCAAACTTATCCGATTACTTACGAAATCAAAGATTTAGATGATGAAGATATCAGAGGCCGATTTTATCAAAATGAATTACAACGAACTGATTTTTAATTATCATTATCATTATTATTGGAACTAACGTTTCGGGAATGAAATTCCCTTGTTCAATTCTAACATAATATCAAGAAATGGTACTCCTTTTTGTAATTTAAATAAAACATAAAGACATAATTGACCACAGTAAGTAGTTCCCGGTTTTTGAATTTGAAATGTATTATCAGTTCCATTGCCAAGTAATTTTTTACTTCGTTTGTTGGAGGCAATCCATAACGCGGTGAAAAAAATCGTCGGCGATTACTCGGCAAATAGTCGGGCAGTGTCGGCTGTCAACCGTGTCGGCGCACCGAGTGAATGCCGACACAGGTGTTGTCGGTACCCATCGGTTAAGTGACGGCTGCACCGACATGATGATTAGAAAATCGGAAAGTGTCGGCATGTTCTCCCTATATGCCGATAGCAACTCTGATTGGACAATTATTAGCAAATCTCGTCCACTCCAATTCGTGTGATCTATATAACTTAAACACTGCTGTGATTTACAACAGAGGACTCCCGCTGCGATCGAGGAGCATAGTCAGCACATTCTGCTTCTTTGCAAGTGGCACAGATGAAAGACAAAATGGCAGCCTCTTGCAAAAAGGATTACAGAATTCCTCATACCAGATATCAGGACCAGATCTCCGGCAGCATGTGGTAAGTTAAGATATCAATACATGTCTACATATAGCGGCAGCTATGGGTCAACAGTTCTGTCTCCGTTACTTGTATTTTCTTTTTGAGTGATTCAAAATGTAGATAGAATTACATGGAAATTCACAGAACATCCTGACAAGAAGAAAAACGCCTGTTAATGTATTAGATGTGTGTATACAATCCTACATTAACCCTTTCATTCTTAAATTAAGAAGGAGTTACTGAAAAAAGTATTCCTTTGGAGAAATGGTTGCTTTTGCCATAAGAATGCTAAATGACATCCAAAACATATAAAATTCCTTGTACATAAAAAATCCCAGACTGTATCCATACGGAAACATTAAGAATGAGCAGTTACAAATTATGTGATTTTATGGAGCTCAGTTTACATGAAATCTAATGCTATTTGTCAATCACAAACACATATCAATAATGCAGTTATCAATCATGTAAACGTGAAGTATGGTAGCCAAGAAAGCAATTGTTTCTGTCATTCAAACACAAATGAATTCGACACTTCATGCACATCCAACGAGTTTGACCACCAGAGCAATGTTTACATCTCCCTTTCGTGCTATGGCTAGGCAAATGGTCAACATGATCAAATCTCACGACTTCTCCTGACGCTCTTTCATTTTGAATTCGACGTTTAAGTGGCTGGGTCACGGGTAAGCTCGGTCTTCCTGGCTTTCTGCCGCAGGACTTGTTGCACTTCAACAAACCTTCACATATGGATAATGTGAAGGTCTTTAGAGGTATCCTCGACATCAAATTGTCCTCTTCAGCGTGTAAAGCTCGTCTGTATTCGAGCCATAAATTGTTGATTGCAGTGCCAATCAAGAAAAACAGAATACGCATGTAGAATTTGTTGCTTCGGTAGTCTATCTGTAGAGAATGAGGAGCATGTCTTGCAGGTCGATTCCACCCATGTATTTGTTGTACTCAGATACGATGTTCGGGCGATTGATTTCGATCATAGTTTTGGTCTTTCTATAATATCTGGTGCTTGGCTCGATTGATCCTTGCCAACGACAGTCGAGGCCAATGTCACTGCACGTCTGTCAAACCATCTGTCGATTGTCAGTCCTGAGTTGAAGTCAATGACTTCGTCATATGCCCCTCGACCCTCTTCCTTGAGTTCTTTCTCGAGTTTGAGTGATGCAAGCTCAATACGATTGCTTCTTATACATGTAGTGCCAGTCGAGTATATGTCAAATTCTTCTTTGAGGTGAAGCATGAGCGAGATGTTTGTGTAATAATTGTCCATGTATAATTTGGAGTTCTTAGTGCTTGTTGGCAAAGTGGAACAAGGTCCGGACGATATTGCTGACCATACTGAATTCATTGAGGGGATTTATAATCTCCGTATCCTAGCCAGCGTACAAACCAAAATCGTGTAACATTCCAGATGCCGAAGCACGTGAGATCATCTTGAATCCCCATGGATGCGGCTTGTTTGGCACGTATTGTTTTGAAGAATGTCGCCCCTTGAATGGTATCATTTGCTCGTCTATGACTTGATTCTCCTCCGTAAGGAGATTTCGTGACCGGTTTCTCACAGCATCATAAACTGCTCGAACCTTGAATATGGGTCGTATCCATCCTCGCCACGCTTCTTCATTTCATCATTATTGCAGCAATGAAAGAATTGACGTATCATTTCGAATCTTGTTAGACCCATTACCTCAGTAATGCACGGAACTCTCTTTGCCGGGCTCCAATAGTCTCGGTAAGCGCGGACTTTGATTACAGCTGAATAGATCAGTATCCCAAAAAATTGTTCCATCTCTAATGGGTTTGTATTTATACCTTTTCCTGTGGTTTGAACGCTGTACAGGTTTGTCTGATCAGAGAGATAGGCAAACAAAGTGTCATTTCGGTACAACTTTAACCTTTCATAGGGAGTGATGTTAGGGTCGATATCAAGAACGTCACTTGAAGGAACATACGCTGCTGCTAAGTCCTGTTATGCCTCCATGGATAGTTTCTTTCGCTGTTCGAGTATGTTTGAGTTTCAGAATAACTTGTAGTCGAAATGTCATTTGTTATGAGGGAAGAGTGTCGTCATTCTCAACTTCGTCTCCCCGCGTCTTCTTCCAGGTCTTCTTCCTCTTCAACGTCTGATAAATCACCTGCTGGAATAAGTGCATGTATCTCATCCGGGTCATCACGATCACTTGAATAAAGTCTACGACAAACCTCCGTTTTCGCCGTGCGGTAATGATTTTTTCGGTTCATAACTGTAGCTGCCCTGAAAAGAAAATATAAAGCGTTACAACAAAAGCTACAAACAAGGCAAAATTGAATTTGTGGTAGTTGCCTATCATATTTAGATGTAATTCGTCATGTAATTTACATTATTATGGTAATGAACATCAGCGCTAGCGAGGCTACATTCTTTGTACAGGCGCAGCAGTAGCTTCATCTTCTTGTCACCCGTGCCTCAAGTCAAGAGGAACTCTTGTGTACAACGCGAAGTGTGCAATGCATGCACTGTATGCAGCGACGTTCAGCGACGATATTGTTTGTGTTTATCCACCTCTGCAGGCATGTTCTCAGTGGCGCAGTGGGTGGAGGGCTAGAGTATGACCTGGAGAGATCAGAGTTCGAATCCCTTCAGAATATTTGGACAATTTTCTGTCTTCAACTGATATCTGGTCACTGATGCCTGTTCACTGGCGTATTCATTCTCGTAAAACATTTTACAAGAATGAATACGCTAGTGAACAGACCATCCACAAACCAATTGAACTATTATTACATGAGTCGATGATGCGAACTTCAACTATTTAATATACTTAATTACAACTAATCCATATCCCATGTCCTATCCATCCTAGTAATGAAAAAAGGCCTTGTTATTTACAACTGTCTATTAATTAACCGGTGGGCTTCAATGCTTTTACGCATGCATCGCCTCTTATTGTTTCCGTTTGGAAGCGCTGGATATAGGATGATATTTCCTAATCTTCTTAATGTGTCCATTTGGATACATGGTCAAAAAGCACGTATTTAAGCCTCAGGAAATCACCCACAAGTTCTAGCATGAATCATATAACATTCTCTGAGATATGATGTATGACTTAACGCTAAAAAGTATAATGAAAAAGCTTGTGTATGTTGAAAAAAAACTTTAAAAAAAGTACTTACTTATAAAAGTACTTACTTCTCACAAATTGATGACAACACCAAGTGCTTTCTTTTTCAACTTGAAATCAAATCAATTCGTAGCGAAACACTTTTAAACAAAATCTGAAATTAGGAAATTAAAACCAGTAGAAAGCAATGAAACAAACCAAGAGTCCTCAAACCGCCTGGTTTGCTTGAACGAAGACGTAGAAGTATCGTGTCCATATGGATACGTTAAGAATGAAAGGGTTAAAACAGCCCGATTTTAATCGGTGCATTAATCTGTTGCACATTCTTTACTGCAGCGCAGAAAATGTTTCTAGTACTCAAACACTATGAGAAAGCAAACGAAAGAAAAAATTCTTTTGAAAGTTGAAAACCCTGCTGAGAACACATTGTTGTGCTGTTTTAAGTAGCCATTTATTTGTCTATTTTTGCTATCTCCGAATGACCGTGAATTAGGGTAATTCCTTTTGAAAGGGGTTCTTCCAACCTTCTATTTCTAGCCATTGTGAGATATCTAGAACACGAATAGATTTTCACGAATAGTCCACACTCGATACAGACTCAGGACTGATAGATTTCAATGTTCGATAGCGCAAAGCGCAATTCATTGGCAATTCATTGAGCTGCTGTTCACGGGAAGTTTCATACAGGACAGCACAACAGTGTGTGCACACGCAGTCATAATACTGCCTTTTTCCTTCGTCCTCACAGTGATCTGCCGAATCTGCATGCAAATATGTGAGGCAAGCGTCATCTGATTGATCGATGCGTTGCTATAGCATCAAGTTGGTTAGCTTGTCTCAAACATATTATGCGTGCGCCTGACTGGGAAAGCAGCGCGCCCAGTTAACGTCCTACGATAATAAACAGCAAGTGCACAAAAGCACATCAGATAACTCAACGAATGTGCATATTTCGTTTTTTGCATTTTCTCATGACCAGACTCTTCGCGACAAATGGATAAGACAGAGAGCAATTAAACGAGAGGATGTCGATAATTTTGTCCCAAGAAGCGTCTTCCTTCCAACCTTGTCTTCGCGAATTTGTTCTCTGCACTTCCTCGAAAATGATTTGATCAAGACAAGTCAACAATTCAATATCATCTAAGCGTCCCAGAAAAGAATTGAAACTACTGCAACGCAAATCTTCGGCAGTTCCCAGTGTTTTCAACAACTTTCCATCTTACTATACCTCGGCATCTTCATCAACCAAACCAAACTTTTTGTGGAAAACGCATCAACGGCAACAGCTCGCATGGAAGGAGAGAACACAAGAATGGAAACTTGATAATTCGAATTCCCAAGGATGATATCACCGATTTCGAGGATCTCTTAGATTGGCTTCCTTCAATAAATCTCCCAACAAATTACCCATACTAGTATATTGACGACTTCCGAGTGCGCAGTGTTATCTCATTTTTCTTCAGAATCATTTAACAATCAATTGTCTCCACACTTTCAAAGTTTCATTCGTATATTTCATGATTTGTCATTTGACTTCTACATCGATGGAATCAGGATACATGGCAATCGATTTTATTATCTCTTGGAAACGAATGACACAATCTAAGAAACGGAATTAACTAATTTATGCAAAATGCAAGTAATTGCTATGACTCGAACAACCATGTTGTTAATAGGTAAGCTGATCTATAAATATTTCTCTCCATCGGTTGTTAGTTATAATTTGTACAGGATTTAGTAATTTTATTATTGCACGAATAGGTCTATCACTGGCAATATTTGTTCAGAAATAAAGGCGTTCCACATTTTACATCGTTAAGCTTATCCTGATATTATTACAATGATATGATAATTTGCATTTTTCATGATGAATTGATGACAGTATATAACACGTCTACTCATTACCTAATGTGCCTCTACAGAAGTAAAACCCACTTCATAAATCATAATTTTTAAACATGAAATCGTGTTGATGAAGAGATGAAACCCGCATGAGATGAACAGTCAAATCCTAGGCTTTTATTTGACGTATTGTTCATTAAGATACGTCAACTTTTAGTGAAAATGTGTGGTTATGACTCTAAAAATCTGCTTGATTGCTTAATTAAAAAACTGCCATTATTAATTTAAGTTAAACTGCTTTTGGTTGTGAGTCACTCGCGTATTTGTTACAGCTTTCAGTTTGTGGGTGCGATCTTCGATGAGAATCCGTTGACATGTGTATTTATATTTAATAACATGCCAGGCAATCACAGCGAAGTACAAATCAATTTTCGAATTATAGTTGTGATTCGTTGATACTGGCTTTGACAGGGCAATCCAAAGTTAGCAATATATACTGACGTCAGTCTTCAATACAGTTCGCGGTACATTTCAAACAGCGATCAGTCAGGACTTGCTGCATCTCCATTCTTGATAGGGGCGGGTAGGGCACATTGAACATGTTTTTGATCTTTTCTCAACAGTTTGAATATACTAAATCAAATGAACCAAAATCAAACTCGGATGAAAGGTTGAGGATATCCTTAGTAATCTCAAAGTTGTTGGACGTTTTTGTGACATTTAATCTCCTCACAATTTTAATTTTGAAATTTCTACCAAAGTGGTTCAATGTGCCTCATGCGTGGGGCACATTGAACCACCCACTGGGGTGGCTGCATTGCGATGTTCATCAAATCTCAAAGCGAAAAGGGCGTGAAGATCACCTATGTAACTATTAGAACTAAAATGACAAATAAACGGATAAACAACAAAACTAATATTGCAATTATTATGATTAAGAAGTTACTACAAAGAAAACAATTAGTTAGCGTGTATTACTATTATTATTGTTTCGAAATAAGCAACATAATTTTAGGTTACTTTAATTTGCGAATTTAATGTCAAGTTTATATTTACGAATACGATAATTAATTTTGCGAGAAAACTATCATTAATAAAATCAATATTTAGAACAACTTTATTTTCATTAAAATAGTTTTTTATTAACGCGAGCTTTTGTTAATAACGAAATCTCTATCAGAGCGACCATTGCACTTGAGACGAGATTTGGTTTTGTTTCCAGCTTCGATGTCAAAGGTGTTGACAGTGAAGTTTCTCTTCACATAACTGAGACCCAACTATCTTTAGCAAAGGACGGGTACAACTTGACGTACGATTTCATTTTGATAATGGCAAAAATTAATTTTGCTTAACCCATAGTGAAATCTTATATAATAGTTCAAGTAGTTATTTTCAGGGATATCGGTCGCAAGCTTGGTATCCTTATTCAGTTAGTTTAACAGTTTTTAGCTTTTAACTCAGTAAATAAAGATGTAGTTTAATAAAGTTTATAGATATAAATAATAATATACAATAAGAAAAGTTAATCCTTTTTATGAATAAGTCTATTAATAACATTTTTTTCTTCTAATTTAAGTCATTTTTTTATTCTCAAGAATGAGTGATCAATAATCAATGATGTCAAGCAATAATCAACCATTAAAGCGATAGTAAGTATTCGTGTTTGAAATAGGTTATAAAACTTCTATGTGAAAGTGAAAATACCGCAGTGATTAGGCCTACATTATCGGCTCTCTTGGCCTGATGAACCAAGCCTAAACGTTTCGGACGAGTTACTGAATGACAAAGACTTTTGAATTGTGTAGTCGCAATCTTCATCTATCTAAAATTGGTTTAGTGACAACACAACGATGATAAAAACTGTAAAAAAGTGCATATGGTCCGTTTTGTGGAAACAGGACCATATTGACATTGTAATCATGCTTCCATTGGTTCGTTGCTTCTTTTTTACACTGATACTGTTATCGAAATACAAATAAAAAGAGGAAAGCCATAACTGATGCAATTGTGAAAAAAATGCGTACACTCAATGTAAACATTTCAAAAGTAAGGGAATGCCAAGTTAGTTACTACATCATTTTATGAAAAAAATTAATGACAATTAATTAATTAACTTCTGGTTGCCGAACTATTTGTCTAACTTATAATTGATTAAACATGACCTAACATTTATGTTCCCTGAAGATAGCTTCGTGAGGAAAACATAAATTCATCTACAAATGTAATTACATTTGTTTAGTAACAATAAATGCAAATTAATTGAAAGCATTTAGAAATATACCTTTATGCATATTCTTCATTCACATATCTAAAAATGCCTAAAATCCCATCAAGGCATGCTCTTTTCAGTTATCATTTTATACCCTGAAGATGACTGCATGCGTTCTGTAGTTGAAATTACTCGAAATTGGTACGGCTGAATAAATCACATCATTAAGTGACATATACATCAGATAATAATTCAAAAGTAAGGGAATGCCAAATTGCTGCTAATTTGGCATTCCCATACTTTTGAATTATTATCTGATGTAATTTATGCATGTGTAACTTAATGATGTGATTTATTCATCCGTACCAATTTCGAGTAATTTCAAATACAGAACGCAGTCATCTTCAGGGTATAAAATGATAATTGAACAGAGCATGCCTTGATGGAATTTTAGGCATTTATATACATGCGAATGAAGAATATGCGTAAAGGTATATTTATGAATGCTTAAAATTTCATCAATGCATTTTCATTTTTTATACCCTGAAAATGGCTACGCTCAGTATAGTTGAAATTAATTGGTTCATGATCTAATAAATTAGCATCATATTAGCAATCCTACTTTCACTTTCATTTAGAATGTCCAACCAAAGAGGCATCATCTCTACGTGATTGTTGGCTGTTTATAATTATCTTAAAAGATTTCCAAATTAGACTTGACTTGACTTGAACCACCGTCTTAATCATGTTTGCAAGTGGACAGGTATTTGCTATAGTTATTATTCATGATTGTTAGCTGTTTGTAATTGTCTTTAAAGACTTCCAAAAATGCGTTATTGGTCCACACTCAGTCATGTTCTCATATGGATATATATTAGTCATATGTACTTCCTTTTTATACTGATCGTCAGCTACATATTTGCTTTTTGAAAATTCCCGGGACTGAACATTTTATCTCCTTCGTAATCATCCTGAATTTCGTCATTTGTTTTATGACACATTTTTCATCGGAACTTGTCTAGTGCTCATGTAATACTTATAGCGATTCCTGTCGTTTTATTATTTTTTGCCTGGAAATAATAGCAGGTCGGGTAATTAATGTAATGCTATTGAATTTGAGCAGCATAATTACATGAAGTGAATAAAAGCTCATGTCGTTTTCCTATTTTTTATGTTAAATGTAAAAATTTTAAAATATACTAAATTTTAAATAAATTTTAAAATTTAGATAAAAGAAAATTTTAAAATTAAATGTTAAATTTTATGTTCCTATTTATTTTATTTATGTTAGATTCTATAACTTCTTTTTATGCGTCAATAATATTCAATATTTTTTGCATCAAGCATCTTACTGCGCATTTTAGACCAAAGTCGTTGTCTCTCAAAAAGATACCATCAATGGAGACCGGACACTACCAAGCCAGCACAACCGATGGCAGAGAAGCATACCACTGTTCTGTAGGCCGACATTTACTTTTGAGGTGAGTCGCTAAAATAATTTCTTGTGCGATTATTTGTCACTGCCTCCGAATGTTTTGGTTTTAGCAGCATTGAGTTTTTCTGCTGTTAATCCTTGGAACATTTCGTAGCAGGATGACACCGATCAGCAGCATTTTTATAATGTATAAATATTGTAGGGCTATTCTTGTCACTGCCTCCGAATGTTTTGGTTTTAGCAGCATGAGTTTTCTGCTGTTAATCCTTGTAGCATTTCGTAGCAGGATGACTTTGATCAACACTATTCATCACTATCAACAGCAAATTTCTTCAATATTTTGCTACAACGTCAAGTAGGCTATAACTGTAATTTCATCAAAAGAATGTGAACATATAATTAGATGTCGGCGGCTGTCGGGGAATTGTCGGCGGCAGCTGTCGGGGAATTGTCGGAGGCTGTCGGGGAATTGTCGGTGGCTGTCGGGGAATTGTCGGTAGTGTGTCGGCGAAACAGTCGGGGAATTGTCGGCTCACCGATTCGTCGGCAGATAGTCGGGGAATTAGGACCTTTGCCGTCATTAAGCCGAGTCGGCTTCCCGACAATGGACCGACAGTTCACCGACAATTTTTTTTCACCGGGAAGAGTCAAAATAGTAATTATCTCGATTTTTATTAAAGATACCTGCAGACCAATGTATTCCTTTTTGGTCTGACGTATGAACATTTGTTATGAAATTTATAGTTATTGTTGGCTTATTTTTTAGAAATTGTAATTCGGCTCCCATTAGGACATGAAAATTCTTTATTCCTAATTGATTTGCGATTTTCTTTAAATCGAAATTTGTAGTTGTTTGCGTTCCATATAATTTCAAAAACCCATTTATGTTGCTGATTTTATAATAAAAAAATTTCTTAAAGGACCCCTAGAAGTCAGAAGGGAGGGGGTATTGATTTAAAACTGTTCTCTAATGATGACTTTCCTTACTACTTAGTCTGAAGGGGGTATTGATTTAAAACTGTCCCATAATGATGACTTTCCTTACTACTTAGTCTGAAGGGGGTATTGATTTAAAACTGTCCCATAATGATGACTTTCCTTACTACTTAGTCAGAAGGGGGGTATTGATTTAAAACTGTTCTCTAATGATGACTTTCCTTACTACTTATTCGATTTTGAAATCATTTAATTTAATCTAAATTGAAAAGGTACATTTGTAAAAGATCGGTTTATTAGCGGAGTTAGTGTTTCGCACATCTTTTATCAGTAGTAATTCATCCCTCATCAATATGTGAAAATTCTTTATTCCCAATTGATTAGTAATCTCATTTAAATCGAAATTTGACATGGTTTGTTTGCCGTATATTTTTTAGGAAGTCTCAAATGTTACTCATTTTAAATGGAATAAAATGTATTGTTTAACAATGTTCCATTTTATTTTTATGAACTCTCATTAAGAGGATATTGATTGTTTTATCTGTATTTAAGACAATAGCAACATCTGTTACCACATTTCTCAAACCGCATGATTGTTTGAGGCGATCATACGGGTTGTGCATTCATAACATAGCGTTAATAACATAAAAGCAATCTGTTAATTCATTCTCTGCTTTGAGGGAATATTCTGTTGTTATAGCAATCATTCAATACAATATCGCAGTATCGATAGTCGAGACCGACTGTCGAACCAAAACCGCAACTTTTCTGGTTTTGGTCGGTGATCTGGCTCGCGTTTTGGTCGATGAAATGATTTACAATGCGGTGCAATTTCCTCATTGTCATTCAAGTACATTTAATCATACGCGTCATGTCATACCCGTATGTTGTCAAGCAAACTTCATACACCTACAATGCCGCTTTGCTTAGATCACCATTCATAATTTTCACTTGCTATTTAAACACACACAATTCATAAAACGTGACACATTACAATCTTAGTTTAAATCTTATCATCACAATGGTTGGATCTACTGAAAGATCTGTTCGATTGGAGACAAAGCGGAGAAGAATTCAGAAGTTAACAAGGGAAATCATACATCTGCAAGCACAAAGTAAAATATTCTTACACTTGTATATGAGAAGAATTTTTGAATACATCGGAGACTCGCACATCAATTATAGGACATGATTTAAGAGAGAGAGAAAATTGTAATTCTCAAATTTTGAGATTCTTAACTTTTCTGATTTTCGGTGTCCTGGAACGGTCATGATTTTAAGGGTGAAAATTGTAATTCTCAAATTTGAGATTTTGAAAAATTTGAAAAATTGGGTATTTTAAAAACGGTTTTTTTCTTCATAACCTGAAAAATGACTAAAATTCATGAATTTAGACCATTTAAAAAGTACCATTTTTTGAAAAATCGGTATCTTTAAAAACGACTAAATTCATGAATTTAGGTCTTAAAAACCTGAAAAAGGGTCAAAATTCATGAATTTATGTCGTTTTTAAAGATACTATTTTTTGAATTTTATGGTGTCCTGGAACGGTCTTTTGTCCATTACCATTAAACGACAGAAAAAGTTGCTATAATTAGTTTTTATTGATGTTGTTACTATGCAAGCATGCAACTTCGCCGCCTACCGGCGAAATCGTGGATATTGTAGCAACTAATTAGTGGTAAGTAGTTATGTTCGTATATTACCTTCACATGAAAAATCTGATAAAAAGGATCTTTTTTATGATTTAGCATATATTTTTCTGCAGCTGACATTCGCCAGTTTTTCGCAAGATTCGTTCCCACAGGGTACCTACTAAGGTGTCTGTGTGATAATTAAAAATTATAACAAACACAAGCTACTGGTGGCAAAGGAAAAAAAATCCGCGGACGGGACTCATCTTGCTACGATCGAAGTAATCGAAATATGTAGTGATCGAAATAATGTTGAAATCAAGAGCTTTAGACCAATTCTAATGGTGTGGTGCCTCGGCTGTATGGTAGTAGGCCTAACCGCACAAATTATATTACAAAAATTCAAAATTTTCCATTTTTCATGATTGATTTATCGAAAAAATGGCGAAATCTACAGTTTTAGACCAATTCTATTGGTGTGTTATTAGCTGCCTCGGCTGTGGAAGCCCACAGATTATATAGGGCCTATCACAAAAAATCAAAGCACTCAAAACTTTTCATCACTAGTATAGGGTACTAGCGATTTGGAAGATCTTTCTAAACCTATATATATATATATATATATATATAGTGAAACCTCCTATTGCGGAAATTCTATACAGCGGACACCTCAGTATTACGGACAGTTAAGCTCAGTCCCGAATAATGTTCGTATCATCACTGGTAACTCCATATTGCGGACACCTCTAAAATGCCGACACTAAGGCGCAGTCCCGACGGTGTCCGTAATATGGAGGTTCTACTGTATATATACACGTATATAAAAGTAGTATCCCAGTGGAAAAAATTCTGTCGACCCATTATCATCCATCTGATGTTGGCCTGATAAGCAAAGTGGCCCAGCGCATTTGTATCGGCCCAACATGAGTTGTCAACACTCACCCAATACACGCCAGCGCTCACCCAACACCGATCAAAATTTTGTTTTATATGCTGCTGGTTAATTCGTCATGCCCTTTCTGTATTATAGCAAAAAGAATATCATAAGTTTGATACCACTATGGAACCTCTTACTTCTCCTTCCACCTCTTCCTCACTTTCTTATCACCCATGAAACAAGAGCGGAACAACGAGAACAACTGTACTTCACTTCAATATTTATTATAGTATGCTTCATACAGCAGAGGAATTACCACAGGCGCCTCCTGTTCTTTCTTCCACAGTTCAGGTCATTCGCGTAAAGTAAATGGGATTTTTTACCTCTGCTTTCTCGACGTTCTCATCGACTTATCGACGGCGTAGGGATTCTGGAAGACAAAAAAATGAAAATGACAGTGCGATATATTAAAAAAATAGTTCGGCTTCAGGAAGCTAAAATTGATTCTAACAAATGAGAAACATTTTAAGCACATTTATTGGGTTAGCATTACCAACTTCGCAATTTCCTGATAAATCTTTTTTTCAGCAAAATCCAATACAATTAAACCTACATTATATGGTACGAGTCTTAATTTTGTCCTGAGATAGGGCTTGGAAGAGAAAGGTCTAATATTCTATTCTAAAGGCATGGACTCCTAGATATATAACACCTGGACTGTCAGCCAAAATGTCAGGTGCGCATCAGGGGCTAATCTCTTGTTCATTATGTTACAAAGCAAATGTTTTTTTTAAATTGACATGACATAATAAGTAAAATTTATTTTTCGGCTAGTAACGGCAAATTCTCTGTATCAAGAATATACTTTCTCACTTGAGCTGTGCGTTCGGTAAATATTCGAGGATAGATACATGTATAATAGCGCAGGCCCATGCATTCCAAATACTTTTAAGTGTATTAATTTTGAGATCGCTCTTTTGAAATCAGATATATATGTTTTATTTCTTAAGCCAGATGTTTAGCCATACAATTCTCACAATATTTAAATTTGAGGTAGATGTAATGAAAAAATAGACGTCTTAGGTCAATAAATCATATAATACTCCCAAATTTTCGAATGTCTCTTTCTCAAGGGTATGAAATCACACTGACAGTGGGCAAATTATCTTACAAACAACTAAAATAGTACAAAATTCAAACACAAATAACTCAGAGGTCCTACTTCTCATACTAAGTAAACATTGATATCTGGGCGATACTTAGAAATGAAATCCTTCTCAGATATCTTCCTCTCAATCGTATTAGCAAATCCTCGCTTTAAAATAAAAGGTGTCACAAATGAAAGGTCAGGTAACATACCATGAGTTTTAACAAAATGTTTATGAAATAAACTCGAATCAGTTGTAAGGTGCTCATGCATACGTTGACGAAAAGAACGAAAAGTCTCACCGATATAAAAACTTTCACACAAATTACATGTCAACTGATAAACAACATTTTTCACGTAACAAAAATTATTATTCTTACACAAACAATTACTAGTACAAAATAATTTTTCTTTAAATGAAACACTTCTTTTCAAATTAGGCTGGGTCACAAATACTGGCTTCAAATCAAACAAATGATGCTGAAACTTTTAAACTCTTTTCTTATATTAGTTGCCTGAAAATCATTAATGAACGGTACCCTTAAATATATTTGTTTTCTGTTTGCTTCTTTTCTATGTCTTCTTTTGCTTTCATTCATTGGTTTAGGTTTCATGTATCGTTCAACAGTATCTAAAGGGTACCCGTTTGCAAGAAATCTTTTTTTGATAAAATATAGTCCATCTTTGATCTTGCTCATGGTGGAACAATTGCGATGTACTCGCAGACACTCTGTACGTAGCAGGTTTATCTTTCTCTGCCATGGCACCCAACTACAAATCTATAATGTCTATAAATACCTATCGCACCATTAACATAAAATAGTGGTTTCAAAAGAATAGAAGAAAACTTTATAACGATTAAATGCAACTTCATGTATCAATTCTGCAACTTTCATACAGCATCATGTAGACTTTTATCATGTCAGAAATCACAGTGGACTGGACACATAAGCAATGCCTTTATCATTTATAAAATCTATTGATCGTGAAGCAGCGTCTTCTTTGCAGTTTAATTGTCTGAATGAATTTTACCACAGTATATTCGACTTTTTTGCAGTTTATTTCATATATCATTTGTAAAACCTCATTCCCATTGTTCGAATAATTTTGCATGTTGTATAGGCAGGAGAATTTAACAAGAATTTCTGTTAGTCATTTATGTATAATTAAGCTGTTGCATTGCTAGAATACAGAAAGAAAGCTCTTTTTCATTCACTCGATGAACACAGGTTGTGCGTGAAATATTGTGTCCTCTTTGATTCAAGATCAAAGAAGACTAATAACATCACAAGTTCAGATTAAAAACTTTTTGTCATTTTTGGCAACCACTTTTCAACTAGAATCAACTAACTATTTTCGTCAATTCTCCTGATTTTAATCTGTATGCTCTAAAGAACATTTCGCACGAGTCACATTTTTGGATATTCAAAACATACAAGTGTCCGTCACATAATGATTAGGAGTCCATGTCTAAAGGTCTCAATTTGTATTTGCCTTGTTTATTGAGTCTTAAGATGTCTACTGATTTTCTTTACCGTAGTATTTCTTCATGTATGATTGCATGCGTTATATAGACTACTATCGTTTATTGAATAGAGATTTATAATTATAATAAAATAATATAATTATAAGAATAAATTGCTTAATACTATTATTATTATTTGTTTTTGTAATTTGAATCTAATGCAGGAATTAGAGTAAATAGATTTCTGACGGTTCATTTCAATATTTTGCGTCGTTCGCAGTGTTTTGAGCCAGTTCGGACATTCTAAATTTTAAAAAAAGTCATGATATCTAATATATCAATTTTTGAATGGAATTCTCAATTTTTACCTAATATTTTTATAGTGATAAGATGAAACTGTCTTTATTATTTTATAGTTTTAATCTATTGTTGTCTATTTCGATCATCAGTAGAAAATTAAGTATAGGATATAAAACTACAGTGCATGCGCTTTTACACCAAAACCTAGATGCAGCATATGAGAGACGAAAACATTTCACTTCGATTGATCATTGTGAGAACTGCTGAAGTTTCAGAAAACTCAGCATGCAATGAGTTGCTGACTCTCCGAAAGTGCATATTTTGCTTATGACGGATCTGCAAATGTTGCATTTAGAATCTTGCACATAATGAAGTGATGAATTGCGTACCTTTGAGTATGTACCAAAGAATTTGATTAATTTGCAGCAGGGAATGGAGCAGAAGACCACAGAGAAGATTGGACAGAATGAATAGCGGATTATACACCTCTACAAGAAAAATCCAACATGATTCAAACATTGTTGCAAATATACTACGGTACATGAATTGCAAATATGCTCCTCTATTGATATTTATTTCTTACACACAAACATCGAAAAACACTTTTTCGTTGGTACCGGTGCCGTAAATTTTGCAAGATAACTAATACGAAGTATAACTAGAGGCTAATCTTTTGTTGACATTACTTCGGTGTAAATAATCTATGATGTGATGCCAACTTATTCTATTCATTT
>CAJQUW010008495.1:0-15469 GCA_907163375.1 Prostheceraeus crozeri | reverse complement strand
ATGTTGTAGAAGTGCGCAGTTAACAGAAAGCGATTTATTCAAAACCAATTACTCTGTGTTGCTAGATAGTC
Source organism: Prostheceraeus crozeri (assembly GCA_907163375.1). Lineage (NCBI taxonomy): Eukaryota > Metazoa > Platyhelminthes > Polycladida > Euryleptidae > Prostheceraeus > Prostheceraeus crozeri. Next base: position 15,398 of record CAJQUW010008495.1, on the reverse strand, counting down.
TGGCAGCTAGTTTTATACTAGATTGTGAACGACCGTTAAAGTCACTCACATTTGATGCGGTTAAACAAGGGAATTTGACGAAGTGTCATATTTACAAAAATAAAATATATGAAAATACTAAATTTCCAAAGGGAAATTTATTGGAGGCAAAATCCCATACATAATATTTTTGGGAGAAATTTAAATTGTAGTTTCGATTTCCCATCATGGGGAGAATCGAGAGCAGTTCACCAAAACGCGGCAAAAGGTAGCGGCGCACTGTCACATTCCTCCCCGTCAGCAGAAAGTCGATCGTACTTGCTTGGTTTGCGGCGAAATCGTTTGCTTGCGTCTTGGAAGAGCACTCGGTTGTATACATTGTTTCGTAGGAACACACGTACCATTGGTCGAACTTGAAGGAACACACGTACCATTGGTCGAACTCGAAGGAACCCATCGGATCAGGAGTAAGCCGATGAAACCCACCCATTTCGCAGGAGAACCACTTGTGGTCGTATGTAGAAGACAGAGAATTGGTGTTTTGGAAGGTACTCTGCTGGCAGGCGAGTAAAGTAGCCGGAGGTGTGTGGAGTATGGTTGGTTGTGCATGCTTTGTCAGAGGGAAGAGAGGAAGAAGACGGCGTGTCTGACTGAATTGGTTTGGAGAAGGAAGAGTGGTTCGGAATTTACATAACGGTCGTATGTTACGGTTTGTTGCTGAGGGATACTTAAGGCCATTCGGGATGTTAGGCCGGCCGTAAACGTGACTTGGTCTAAGTGTACTTCTGGTGAACACTTCCGTCATCCACGATCCATGAACGTTCAATAGTCGTTGTCCAATTCTGTTCAATACGAAGCCTTCGCAAGGGACGATTGTTGTTTCCTCCATATCTCGATATAACACAACTTCAGCAGTGTCCAAAGTTTATAGTTCTGAGGTTTCTACCTTTAAACAGCAACGCAGGTGGTTTTGTCCCAGTAGTGCTGTGAACAGCGGAACGGTATTGAAGCAGAATAAGTGTCAGTTGCTTGATGCAGAGCTTCGATGTTCGTCGTGTGAAACTGTTCGTATGGCCGTTTGTGAGAGTTCGTACGAAGTTTTCAGCTAGTCCGTTCGATTGAGGGTGCCTCGGTGGACTGAAGACCTTGGTTGCAGCCGATTGATTTTAGCCAAGACTGTATCGATCGAGCTGGTAAAAGTCGTTCCATTGTCGGTGACATGTACTTGAGGGTTTCCCTCCGTGCAAAATTTATTCTGTAGTGCGGAACTTTGTGAACCTCAGCGCCGGTTGCTGCTGTTGTGAAGAAAAACCATCTGGAAATTTGCTAAAGGAGTCTTCCCACGATTAACGCCCAATATTGACCGAGAAATGGAACCGCAATATAATCGGCATGGAGACGTTGCTATCGGTTGCCACGTGATGGGCCATGGAGACCAGTTAGTAATGCGTTTTCATCGGCATTGTTCTTGCAGTTAGGACAATCCTTGACAAAAGTGGTTATGTCCGTATTGATCACGATGTCCACCAACATAACATTCGGCTCAAAGAAACCATCTTATCCCGACCAATGTGTCCAAGATGTAAGTGTTCTAACATCGTCCGTTTTCGAAGAACTGGAGGAACCAAGATTCGATCATGAACTGTATAACACCATCGACTTGTTTTTGGAGATCTTCCCTGTGCGAATACAACATACTTAGGAAATCGTCGTTTAGTCAGCGTTTGACCAACCAAAACGAGTAAGGCCGGAAAGCACTGAACCATAGACAACATTTGGAGTTTCCCGGATCAATTGATTACGTGAAAACCGAAAAAGGATTGACGATGTTGACAGATGTCGAATCCTCAGGCTCTTGATGTGCGTGCCTTGACAAATAATCAGCATTTGCCGATAATCGACTCCTGCTCGATGCTTGATGGTGTAGTTATATCCAGGCTAAGTGTAGTGCCCAACGTTGCATCATCGATGATGTAGTCTTGTTGACTGGAAGATGAAGGATGAAAAATGGTATTTCCAATAACGCGCGATGATCCTGTGACGATTTCGAAAGGGGTACCATAGAGGAACTTGTGAAGTCTGGTAACCGACCAATGTATTGCAAGAGCTTCCTTTTGAACTTGACTGTAAGTTCTTTTCAGCCTGAGATAACATCCCTGGAGATTACAAGTCACTGGGATGACCATGTTGTTCAAGCACTGCACCGATCGCATAACCCGATGCGTCAACAATAAGTTGTGTCGGAGCTCGAAATCGATAACTTTGTAAAACTCGGCCGTCAAGAAGTGCGTTCAGCAATCGTTTGTAGTCTTCTTTCAAACTGGATGCCCTGTCGAATTCATGAAGCGCATCGTAGAGAGGCCTTGCCATTTCCGCAAATCGAGGTACGAATTTCGCGTAGTACTGTGCAAAACCCAGGAATGATCTTAGTTTGTCAGCGTTATCCGGAACTGGGGCTGCGACTAACGCTTGAATCCTTGTGAGGTCCGGTGAAATACCACGTCCATCGATGACGTAGCCCAAGTAATTCAGCTTTGTTACTGCGAATTGAGACTTCTTCATATTGATTTTAACATTGTGGCGGTCGAGGGCAGCCAACAGTTGAAGTAAATGTTCGTCATGCTCAGTACGCGTTCGGCCAAAAACAATGATATCGTCTTGATATGAGCGAACCCCGTCGAGACCATGAAGCACTTCATTGATCGCTTTTTGAAACAATCCAGGTGATACGTGCAAGCCAAACGGCAAAAACTGATATTGAAAGAGGCCCCAATTAGTGTTGATAGTAGTTACTTCTTTTGCGGACTCCTGTAGCGGTACTTGGAGAAACGCGTTGGACAAGTCGATTTTCGAAAAGACAGAATTGTTCTCCAATCCAGCGAACATATCTTCAACGGTTGGGGTGACTGTAGCCGTTTGAACGCAGTTTGAGGGTTGACTGTTATGCGGAAGTCTCCACAGACTCTAGGTTGACCATTCGCCTTCAGTTGCGTGACATTTGGAGTTGCCCACCTGCTGGATGACACTCGCTTTATTATCCCGCTCTGTACCAGTTTCGTTAAGGTTGTTTTCGACTGCCGCGCGGTAGACCATATGGAATCGGTCGTGCCTTCATAAACTTTGGATCGCCGCTGATGTCAAAGTTGACTGGGGTTATCTTCATGCCTCCCGTATGCCGATGACACTTAGCGATAAGCTTTTGAACGTCCGGAGAAAGAGTGGTCGACGCGTTGACATGGAAAATGAAGTTGATTCGTAACAGCTTGAGAGCATCCAACCCTAGAACCATTGGACCAGTCTCAGTGACGACGAAATTGATCTCGGACGCGTTGCCTTTAACTGCAACCGTAGCCTTGAACTGCCCCAGAACTGTAAGACCTTTACCAGTAACGCCTTGAATGCGGACTGAACACGGCGAAAGTTTAGAGCGAACGAAGCCCAAGCTCTGAGATTCATGTAAAGGCATAAAGGTAATGGGACTGCCTGTGTCGAGGATGAATCTCTTCCGTTGACCGGAATCGAAAAGCACTTGTTCATAAAGATGGCGTTGGTGTTGCAGTGTAAAAACTTTGACTTCATAGTCATCTTCATCGTCATTCGAATCATGAGGAGAATGGATCACCTTGACTTTGGCTGTTGAATGCGTTGTGGAGCGGCAAACTCGTTGTATATGCCCGATACGCTTACAGGCTCTGCAGACCGCATCTCTGAACTTGCATGTCTTCCTCAGATGTGCACCACCACACGAGTCACAGGCCTTGCCCGTTAGATCGCCCGCCTCCGGTACGTGTTCGTTACACGAACTCGGCCCGGTAAACGGGTCGTTCCTACCGTCACGTAACCGGTACGAGCTCGTGTACCCGAAGGAGGTTCCAAAAAAAAAATCCGCCCTGCTGCTTGATTTACGGGCTTTCATTCAATCTCCAGTGCTCTGTATTTTAGCTGGAGATTAAATGAAAGCCCGTTTTTACAAGCAACAGGGCGGATCCTACTTAAAGAGAAAAGTCAAACGTCAAATAATAGGTTTATTCTTCATGAAATTATAGCCACGTACCGCAGTATACACACTGCCAGGGATAAAAAATAACAGTACCTGGAAAAGTTTGACAGCAGTTCGGTAACACTTAACCATTCCTTGTGCACTAATTGCCTTCACACTTGCAAACAGTTCCACGCAGAATTCATGTATAGGCCTACTTGGTTTGATATCCCAATCTTATCCGGAAATGAGAGAATCAAATTGTCTCTGAAAAAAGAAATATTTTTCATTGACATTTCACGCTGGATTCATACGATCGCAAAAAGCAAGGATATGTATAGGATGCATCCATGCAAGAATTACATGATGTATTATATATAAAAGCACAAATGAAACAAAATCTGTAAATTATAGTTAAGCAGTATTTACTATGCCAGCATCAATTATAAATAGCATGCAAAATAATAATGAGATTAACATTTAAGTGAATGTATGGATTAATCAGAGCTTCTGTAGACCTAAAATAACAAGCAATGCGTCAATCATGTCGAGAAGCATCTGCACGCATACTTTAGGCCTAGATAGATTTTATCACGTTTTTTTTAATTTTGGCATCTAACATTATAGGAGAGATTGTTACTTATGTCTTTATATGCGCCTCTTACCTCAATTCATTAGTTGTTACATAAGACAGTTTCGAAATGAAGTTTTAACCTAAATCACACTTGTCTACAGTTTGCTTTCCAATGAACTTGGCTTCTGTTTTCTGAACGAACTGTAGACAAGTGTGATTTAGGTTAAAACTTCATTTTGAAACTGTCTTATGTAAGAACTAATGAATTGAGGTAAGAGGCGCATATAAAGACTGATCTCTCTATAATGTTAGATGCCCAAATTTAAACAAACGTAACAAAATCTATCTCGGCCGAAAGTATGCGTGCAGATGCTTTGCGATCCAACGCTTGATCATTGATGATGTCGCTGATGAAGTATATAAACTAACCAGTTAGCAGTAGAGGAAGCAGCATCCCCGTGACGGCCTGCATAATACTTTTTACATTAAGCTTGTTTCAATCGGATCATTAACACATTTCAAGAACTTAATACAAGCCATGATAAAAGCGAACTTAATATGAAAAGCACTACAATCCCTATCAAATCATCTTTTATGAAGAAAAAATAATAATGCGATGAATTATTTGTATCTACTAAATACGGGAAGTGTGCACCGTACAGCTTTACTGATGTAGGTCTCACTGTAAACTGCACACCACTAAAACAGCAGTTACAGTAATATATATAAACTTATAATAATAATAATTTTGATAATATATAAACTTAACAGAAAATATTCGTAAGAAACTTGAAAATGATGAGTCACAATTTGATGATATCAATTAAAATCCGCTAGTATCAGATAGAGCGTCTCTACGGATATTTTCTGTTCGGAGTGTAAAAACAGCCGTGAAAGTAATTTTAGCTGTTAATTTTAACGGATATTTGTTGTTTACAGCGCACTTGCATTAGTCACTCGCAGTGACAAAGATAGTTTTTTAACTACAATACATCAACTCACTTGGCTCTTCTCCGAACTACTATAAGGAATAGGAATGAAATGACGTCACGAGGATGCTGCTGCCTTCCCTGCAGACTATACAAATTGATTTTGTTTACATCTGCATCAGCACATTACAATATTTTCCCCAAAATCGCCGGTTAATCAGGGTTTGTACACCTAACGTCAGCCAGATAGCTAGATTCAATAGCTAAAATTTTATGCATGAAGCATTTCAGGAGAATGCAGTTTACTTTCCCTTCATAGAATAATATCCATATCAATGAAGAAATTTGAATATTGAAAGTAAATCAGCCTCAAGATGACTGCAGACTTATGATTCTTGTTTGCATTTTTCATGATTGATCATCATAATCCATTGCAAACGATGAGTGATATTCCAACATGCCTATGAACGATTCTACAGGTGATTTTGTGATTTCATCTTTATGGTTGGACATGTCATTGATCTTCATAAATTGAATAATGGGCAATTCCGTAAATAACGCACGTACGTTCTGACACACAATCTTCATTTCTCATCATGAAGCAATGCGATTCTATCTATGAAAATTGCACCATACCATGCCAAAATAGTATGAAATATTAATCACTTTTCAAATATTCAAACACTAGTCCATCTAGCGTCGAAAGAGGGACTGCCATTAAATTAATTATTAAATTGCTTTTACTTTATTATATAGAAGGGACTACTATAATGTTTCAGAACGTTCGTGCGTTATTTATGAAATTATTCTAATTGTTGTGAATGAATTATCTTTCAGGTTCAGACAAGACACTAAGGCTCATGCAATAAAAGACCAGTTGCTCACCAGCTTATCAAGAATTTTCTGTACAGCTCGTTGGGCATTTCATGACTAATCGTCCACAATTCAGTTAGAATTCACTGGTATGATGATGTAGCGTTAATGAGAGATGCTGTTTCATGTCGGTACAGCGCACGTCCAATGTAATTAAATATTGAATAGGCCTATTGAAAGCTTTCCCTCTGATGAGTCCATACAGTTAGATTTGCATACTGCATAACAACACTGTGTAACACATTCACAGATGACTGCTTTGAATTTGTATCCGTTATGAATACATGCTGGAAATGTCTCATGTCAGCTCAAGATGACATAGATATCTATCAATCCGAACTCTGTACCCCGACCGCACTCGAAAGATAGGCTCTAATTAGTGTATCTGACATGCGTGTGGAAGTGACAACAAGCCATAAGACCGATTAGTCATTACAAAATCTGAGAGATGAGACCACAATATGCCCATAGAGTTCTACATGACTATACCTTATTGATGTCACAGAGCAAAACACTTCGATGGAATGCTGCATAAAATCGATATGTTGCAAAATCGATGTGTTGAAAATTTAAGCATGTTAATCAAAATAGCGAATGAAGATAGAACAAATGCATTGCTGAATTAGTGAACAGCGAATGACTACATGAATGTTGTTCAGGTGTTCTAAAGCATGAATCATTGCACCAGAGAAATCAGTCAAGCCACTGAAAGTCAGCTGAAGACATTGTATGAGATTGCAGTACATGGCTCGATAGAAAATGTGCCCCTCCATCTCAGAATAATATGCGCATGTTATGCTCCACTGCAGGTAAGATTCTGACTAACATTTGTTGCTTCGAAATTGCATGCATTATGCTATGAAATACTCAAGATGGCTAATAAAAACATGTTAGGGACATATTAATAATCAGGATTTACTAAGCAGGTGGGAAGTATTTTGGGATACCGTACATAAATTAACACATTAGATATTCACGCAGTTTGAAACTGCACGGTCAATGTCCATTTTATTGAATGATAATTGTGCTTTTTACTTTATCTTTCCTATGTCAAAACACCGCTCATGTTGTCATTAAAAGAGAATCCTCTCTTACTAGTACAGGGATTATAATCGGAAATTGGTGTTCTACGTGACAGTGCAGGCTAGGTGCTTGGTTAGCGATCTTTCGGTCCAGAAATCGAGCACCGAAAGTGTCATAGGAAGTCGTCAGAAAGGGCATCCGGACCAACTGGTCACAGCCAGATCAAAGTCTGACTCTGTGTCAACACAGTGGAGCCCCAAGTAAGGTAGAGTAGACGTTGACCTTACAGGCCACAATTTACTTCAACTAATTAAAAAACAATATTGCATGAATTATCAGACTGCAATGAAGTTATACCTGGTCATCATTATTACGTAATGCGTAGGCTATACTTAACCTTAGTCGTGCATACATAAGCCTACAACGATCAAGGATGCAATCAGAACACTAGAACCTTCAGAGATGAAACATAGGCCTACATATAATCCGACATAACAGTTTAACTGATCATCAGTCGGCAGCTGCGACACCTATCCTGTTTTTTTGAAATTATCTTAATATGATATCTTAATAAACAATGCAAAAAGTAGTCCACTGCAAGGAAAAGAAAATTAATTTATTGAAATTAATTGCAATTAGTTGATTGATAAACTATCTTCAATTCAATTAATTGATTGGATCAGCTGCCAATTATTCCAATTAATTGCAATTATTCACAAGCAAAAAAGCGATTTATTGAACGATTACTGCAAGTTATGATGTATAATGAATAGCTCTACACAGTCGATGATGTGATATTCTGTAGATAAACTCGTTTTTGAAACGAAGAAATGTTTGATGTTAGCCTAATGCGATTCATTTAAACTTTAGTAAATAATTATTAGTAAACTAGTAAATATAAATACTTCGTATTTTCTCTTAGATAAAATTCAATTAAGGTCACGATGGTCAGAGTGACGGTGTTTGAACCAAAAAATATTGCGCTTATATATTATTATAAAAATATAATAAATGTTAATTATCAGTCATTGCTTGATATTGCTATGAGAAAATTTTCATGTTGTATCATGCAAATTAGTTCAACGAGCATAGTGGTGCAGAAAATACATACTTGTGATTGCAAATTCTATTCTATAGTGTTTTAATGCACTTTCGTAGACCTGTGTGTTGTGTAACTAACGTTCTAAGTGTTAATCAATCAAGTGTCAGTCAACAGCGGAAAGATCAACCTAGATCTGGCAATGATAAAAAATTATTGCAATTATTGTCAACTAATTGATTGCTCATGTGATCCAATTGAGTCAATTGATTCTCAGCAAAAAAATGAGACCAATTAAATTGCTAATAATTTTTTTCCAACCCCAGGTTGTGTTCCAGTACCGTATGAACTCCATCTCAATTATCCTTCGTCTTGCGACATTGTGGCGCTATCTTGCATCGCAATGTAGCCACATGATTATGGGCTTCATAACCGTGCACTGTATTACAAGCTTTTATCAATTGATTCAAATAAATTCACAAATATATACTTCAAAGATCATCTGAACACCTTCATGTTTAAGATAGAAGTGCAACTATCAATTACGACTATGCTATGAATCTGTTCGGTTTTGGCGTCAGTGTCCTATCTAATCATAAAAAATTGAAGTACAGCCTGGAAACCAAAAAATAATTGCATTGCAATTTATTGGTCACAATGATCGCTGTAACCCAAAGATTCCAATTAATTAATTGTTGTTACAGAAAAAATTGCAATTGATTGATTGCAGTCTGTCAATAATTGCTATCAATTGATTGATCTGTAATGAAGTTATTTAGTTGAATGCTAACTTGCAAAACCGCCTACACTCACCACCATAGGAAAAGCATAACACATTCAGTGATTAAGATTATTAGTCTACCTATCTTATATTATGTCATTAAATCTTAAATTTATGTCAATCTAGGCACGCGACTTCTTCTTCTCTAGTTTGAATAGTCACTCCGACTAAGAATGTAGCAACATGTATTTCATGCAGAAAGTCACCGCCCAAATTGGCAGTATGCAAGTTTACGACTTGCACAATCTGCCAATTTATGCAGCCTAAATAGGTGTAGCACATGTTTTTATCTAAGTCGAAAATTAAAATCAAGAATTAATCTAATCAAATTGTGATTAAAAAATCCAATTAGTTGATTGCTGACATACGATGATTCCAGTTAATTGATTGCTGTCGTCCAACTATTTCAGTTAGTTTTTGGTGAATCCTGAACCTAGGTATAGAATATTTACTAGAAGATAGGCCAGAATCTTCGAGCTCAGCTAGCGGTGGCCCAAAGAATTAATAAAAGGCGACTGCGAAATAATCTAATATTACTAAATGATCTGATTTGATGGCATCCTTTAAGTATCTAGGAATCCCTAAATTGAAAATGTAATCCAATAACACAGAACCTACGCAGGCCTACATCATTCTTTCAATTTATGAATTTCTTAGCCAACTAAACCTACATCGCTAGACTCTGAGAAAGTTAAGCTTGTAGATTATTAATGTGCTGCAAAAGATGGCCATTGACAGAAAACACATTTTTAAACATTAAGCAACCAGAACAAAGTATTTTGTCATCTATGATAATTGTGATCTATTATACTAAATTTACTGATATTGCATGCAACGATAAATTGCAAGTCAAACGAAAAATATCACTATACAGTCAGTTCTTATTTATTATTCAAATTTTTGTGTGAGCTATGATCCTAAAATTCAAAACGTGCGAGATTTTCGTCAAAAAAGTCAACCTGTCGAATCTTGTAGCGATGGACTTCCAAATTTGCTATGAAATTAAGGAAACACCCTTACACGGATGACTTATGTCAGCGACTTTTCATTTTCAGATATTTCGAAGAAACAGATGGCTTTATGATGAAACTTTTACAATTGGATTCGTCCAGGTGTTTTCCGACGCTAAATGAAGTATGAATAGCCAATTACCAATAGTGAGGGAATTCGCACGCTACGTTGGAATAACGATCGTTTTCTTTAACAAAGCACTCAATTTATACTACACTGTAGATAAATTTAATAGAAAAGTCTAAAGTCCCATTATCAATGAATAGGTAATCACAAAAACATGAAAATATGCATAATTGACCATGTATCTTAATTATCAGTATTTAGTTAAGGTCTTCCCAACCAATTTGGCGTCGGAACAAACGCGTCTACAACTTATTTCCACGCAACGTTGCGTGCGGATAACCTCACTGTGGGTAACTGTCTATTTCCATGTAATTTTTTTTGGTTGGAATTACCACACCGGTCAGATCCCGAAAAATTCTCAATAACCGGCTTTTAAGTTCCATCCTTTTTTACTATCTCGGTTGCACGCTATTATTTTATAAAATGGAAATTGCAATCATGCACATGCCAGATGAGTAACGAGTGATAAACCTATAGACTTCGATTAGGCTAAATAAAAGATAGGCCTTAATAGTTGCAGATTCTATGCTAATTTGCGTTAGGCGTGGGTACCGCAAGTTACTTATGTGTCCACTTACAATTTTTTATTTACAAAGATATTACAAAGATGACTACTAATACTTGGCCTACTCAATCACACTTGCAACTATTCTGAATGTCATCGTGACAGTTCAAAGCGTGATCACAATCAAATAGTCAAGATTTATGCAGAGCTACAGCTAGTAAGGCCTATATTATCCACTCAAGCAGCTGCTTGAGAGAAGAGCATGAAAACTCAGCAATTATGAATATTCACCTTGTGTGAAATATGCAAGTATCACCATTGAAGGATCACACAATGACTATTAAAATAAACTTGTAGAGCGCGTTTGGACTAGACTGATGAACTAGGAAAAATAAGAATAGGAGAAACACTCATTCTCCTGATGAAAATACTCTTTTGGAAGACAATCATTTTCAGGCGGTTCCTATTAGTCTCACTAACTAGTTCCATGCAATAAGTGGGAAGTTTAGAACGAAATGGAGAACACTTATTCATCTAGAACCGGCTATCAACAATTTGCACAGACAAAGCTCACTTGATTAGATGCTATTATAGCCTACCTCAAGCACAAACCATACTGAGTGCTACTTTGTACACTTGACATACAGGTAACTTACTGATGCTGTCACACATTTATCAAGGAGTAAGTGACAGCAGATAGTGCATGACAATATAGGAATCAATCTCACCGAATTGAAAAAATCTGCTTTCCACTTATGACTTGCATTCATTCACATTCGCCAAGGAGTAAGTGACAGCGGACAATTGATGAAAAACAGCAATAAATCTCAGTCGAATAATACTTGATTCCAGGTCTGCATGCTTGCTCTCGACAAAACGGTGGTCTGCCTAAATTCGTATCTCCGAGGAACCGAATATGTTTAAACAAAATTATTTTAAATAACCAGATAGAGTTTTATTCTGGTTTTATCATGTAGGCTTTTCATCGATAGCCCACTCATGAATGAATTAGCATTTAGGCAATGCTTCAGCAGTGTTGAGATGCAACGATGCAAGTATATTCACCTACATCACTAGAACATTATATTTTTGTGGAAGGGTAATTCTATCTTTGGGTATTACTTTGTTGAACTGAGGGTTACAGAGAAAAGCAAGACTATAGAGTAAGTACCTTTTGCTGTGAGCAAGACTATATGAGAAGAGTTTCATCAATATTCATGATCAAATTCTACCTCGCCACGGGAATTCAACCTCGGCGGCTAAAGAATTAGATTCCAGGAAACGAACAAGTGTACTTGAGCAGATGCCGCAGAGAAAAGCTGTGTAACAAACTATGCTACAATTTTGAATAATTTTTGATGAATGAGAGAAAAACAGATCTACGAAGTTTCCAATTATTTAGATGTTTTGCGTTGTAATCAAAAAACATCAATTTTTTGACAAAAATTGCCACTTTTATCAATTATATTATTTATCTATTTTTCTTTTAATGACCAAAGTAATTGAATTCGAACTGTCACAGCTGATTTAATTGTATTACACAAAAGAAATCTATTTTGACAATTTTCACACGACTTTAGAGCTTGGAATTGATCGAGAAAACATTAGCCGGCACTAAAGAATAAATTATAATGGCATAATATCTCGGAATTTGATTACTCAAGCACGACAAAAATCATTTGTAGTTGAAGGCATTGATTTCCACAATGTGGAAGGTTGATGTTCCCATAGATGATTATGCAATTCCGGTTCAAGCCAATGCAACTCCTTGATAAGATTGAGTGTCCTAGCCAAGAAGTGCTTCGGTCAGCGGTTATATTGCCTAAATTGGCAATGATTCAGAATTGCGGAAAATTTTAGGTTCGGCTACAAATTATGCGAAGAATTAACACCAAACATTCATATGAACCGCATCCTTTTGCAGCTCTACAAAGCGTCTGTCGCACCACTGTGATGAGACCACAATGTGAGATGCCATTTATCTGTGACATGATGTAAAAGGACTGAAAAACAGCGGAAATTTTGTAATAGTAATTCTTGATTTAATTGCAGCATTTCAATCATTTAGCAACGACAATGGGTACAAGCCACGGCTAATTAAATTACCGCTTGCAGCATATTCCTGAAAATGTACAAATTGTAGAGAGAAATGCATATTTTCTCAAAATTTTCAGTTGGTATTCAAATAATAACTGAAAATTTTATGTGGACGGGAATGCTTCGTGTGTACAGCAATAGCCGGGTGCCCGAACTCAATACATATATCTTCCGGCGACCACCGTTATCCCATTATAATTCCGACCTCTGCCCGACCAATTTTTTTTGTTTTAAAATGGTCTAAAACCACTTCAGTGTCAACCTGCTTTCGAAGGAAGTAGCCCTAGTGAGCACAGAATGCGTCTCAAGTCATTTCATGCTTCACGAAGTTTTCCCGCTACCCAGCTTCGTTACGAATTCGTTACGCGGGTGGGCGATCTAACGGGTGTTCTTTGTACCAGAGCTGACGTGCTGCTTGCGTTGCTGTTGCGTAGTGATGGTTCGGGTAGACTGTTGAAAGCGACGAGAGTTGCTCTTCGAAGGACGCGTAACCATGACTTCAGCAGGACAGGATATAGCAGAGTTGACAGCATCCCACTCCGTAAGAATCCTCTTAGCTGTTTGGAAGTCCAAAAGACGCTCTTTCAGCAGTTTTCTCTTCATCTCTTGGTTAGTGATACCCGCGACCAATCGATCTCGCAGTTGAACTTCTAAGTTAGAACCAAAGTTGCACTTGGCTGACTGTTGTTGCACGCGAAGGATGAACGAGCGGTAAGTCTCTTCAGGTTTCTTCTTTAGGTTGTGGAACTTCTCGCGTTCAGAAAGCTCAAAATCTTCTGGCAGAAGGTGTTTCTCGAGTAACTCTTGAAGGTCCTTGATCTTCAATGTCTTTACCTCCTTCGGAAACGCAAGATCCTTTAATAGACGATAGGCTCTCTTACCAATCAGCGTGATGTAATGGCTGATCTCCAGTGAAGCATCCACATTCCTTGTGAGACAATACTGTTCGAACCGTTCGTGCCAGTCAGTGACGCCCTCGGCGTTGGTGATGTCTAGGGCTTCCATCGGTACGAGATCCATCGACACCGTCGGTAACGATGCACCAGCAGCGGACGTCGTCATTGCTCCGTCTTCTTGCCTTAGATCCCTAGTCCTTAAGTCCCTAGCGTTAATAAGCCTTAAGGTGTAGCAGTGAAGGTGTGACTGTTTTAGTAACAAACTTACTTTGGTGTGTAATGAATGTGCGCGTGAATGTAGCAGGGTATGAGGGACCCAGGATGGTGGCTGGGCGAAGTAACCAACTAGCCGTACCGAAGTACTGAAGAATAAAGAAGAAAGAACAATCAGCGAGGTTGGACGGAAAGTAGAGAGGTGTGTGCGTGTGTGGCTATCAATCGTGAAGACCGATAGTGTGTGTTCACGACGATACCGGGTAAAGTATCAGCCGTCGAGTGTGTTAAATTTTTTAACAGCAGCAGTAGTACCCAATCGTAGATGGGTTAGAAGAGCACCTCGAAGGGCCAGTAGAATGGCAGCAGTACCAGCACAGGACCTCGTATCCTGCTCGCGACGCCAATTGTTGTAGAAGTCGCAGTTAACAGAAAGCGATTTATTCCAAAACCAATTACTCTGTGTTGCTAGATAGTCTGGCAGCTAGTTTTATACTAGATTGTGAACGACCGTTAAAGTCACTCACATTGATGCGGTTAAACAAGGAATTTACAAGTGCATATTTACAAAAATAAAATATATGAAAATACTAAATTTCCAAAGGGAAATTTATTGGAGGCAAAATCCCATACATAATATTTTTGGGAGAATTTAAATTGTAGTTTCGATTTCCCATCAGGGAGAATCGAGAGCAGTTCACCAAAACGCGGCAAAAGGTAGCGGCGCACTGTCACAAAAACTCTAAAATAGGAAGTTTGGACTCCACATTCTTACTGGTAAAAAGCAAGTTGAAAGCACTTCCAAACTTTCCAACGCCACATTTCTTCAATAAAGCATTTGTACAAGCGCCTGACGTTTCGTAATAATAAGCACTTGAACCATTGGGACGTGGCACACCATCAATCACAAAGAGTGACAAACTATTTCTCTGCAGCTTCGGCGCTAAAATAAGCAGTATGTCAGTTTACCTTCTACAGAGATCCGTTGAAGAGGAATTTTAATTCTAACCATCACCTTAGAAAGTAAAAAAAAATACCTATTTACAGTAGATCTTTAATGGGATCAATAGCCTGGGTGTCTTACTGATACCATCGTTATTAGAAGCAAATTGGCCGATCAAAGAAATATGCTTTGAGAGCTAGGATCATGTACTGGAATAGTTGCGACGATTTCGGTTTCAGGGCACAAAACAACTTACTGAGTGATAAAGTCAGTCGCTTTTTTGTGTGTGCATTTGTTTATGCCATGTATCCTTAGCGGTTACATTTGATGCTCAGGTACTAAGCACATATATTGATGCGCCTATAATGGAAAATGAGAGCGATATTTTAGCATATTCTCAGGCATGTTTGCACACTTCATTTATCAATGA
>CAJQUW010008494.1:0-90936 GCA_907163375.1 Prostheceraeus crozeri | reverse complement strand
TCTGCACTTACACTTTGTTGGGCCCCATCAAAAATTACATCAATTACACTAGCATTGGACGGTTCACTTGAAAAAAAAGCAAAAGGCGAAATTTTACTTTGCTTTTTAAGATTTTCTTTAGATGTAACCTCTCATGCATGATTCCTAATTGCTGTGTTTCTCATGCAGCAAAACAGCAGCAACAGTTGTCACAGGTGCGCAGCTAAAATGATTTCACACATTGACTTTTACATACATCCTGATTGAAAAGGACTATGCGTGAATGGAATTATCAATAAGGTTTTCATGAAAATCATCATACACACTAAGAACAATGGCAGTGGTGAATCCAACTATTAAGACTATCATTTTTCTACGGGTCTGTGGTTTTATTGTGGATGAAATACATGTAAACTGTGAGAGCAGTCTGAAGGGAGCTGGTGTTATTGCCTATGGTGTGAATAGCAGGGGGAGCTTTCGGGCTGTGCATTATTGTGAGTGAAATTGCTTCACGAGGTGTTGGAGGCTGTAATTTTGTTCATATATAAATGAATATAAAGTTAACGCAGATAACCAGCGCTGGAATCACTACTTAAAAATCAAGGTTTTCAACAATAATCTGCATTCAATTAATTGCATTAATGTGTGTCATCAATCAATTGACGTATTACATAGCATCACCATTCGAATAGACAACTTCTTGATTTTGAATTCGTTACTTTGATATTCACTTGAACGAAATTAGGCTACATTGGCCTACATACTTGACAAGTCGATTAATAGCTTTCCACTTTGTATAGTGGACTTGAGTACTCCCATTCAGAACTGCTATTTACAGTGTATCTATCTTTCTTAAATTGATGTAAATATTGATAAATTGATTACAGACTAAAGTTTCCTCCATCATGATTAGTGGGCACAAAATTTCAATGATTGAACAATGTGAATGAATAATCACTCGCGTTCGTTGACAGAACAAAGTAGAGTTTTAGAAGTTGTGATTAAAGTAAAAGAATCATGAAAAGCTATCGTTTGTAATAGTGATGTGTAGCAAGTTAAGCATCTAAGTAAAAATACCTGAATGGTTTGTTTGCTTGATGGTGATTGATGGACGGGCATTAAAACGTATACTGTGAATGAAATACCTCCCCATTACAAATCAATCAATCAAATGAAATTTAATTTGGATAACCACTGTTAAAAGACTAGAACTCATGATCGAAAGCTCACCTTTAGCAGTTGGAGTCTCCATCGCCTTCAGTGTCAGAGAGCGCAGCTGGCAGCATTCAATATTCAGGCGCTGGCATTCGTCTTGCTGCTCCTGTACCTGCCTTCGACAACACCTCACAATTGTGTAAACCAATCCCTTGATAATTCGTGGTACGACTGATTCCTGAAAACCTCACGCACAGATAAGCAGAACAAGTCTTGGAAATTCTGAGATCCTATTTTTCCCTTCATCTACACATCTACGGTAGGTGTAGCGCACCGATGGTCACTTGCAAGCTCAGATCTGCATCACCTTCAACTTCCTTGTGGAATCCAACAATTGATCTGAAAATGAAGGGTTTATCCCCTTGCACTATCAGAACTAAGTCCTCATTCTCCAGCTGCTTCACATGGGAAAAACAACTGCTCCATGAGGGAACAGATAACTCTTTCTGCGACCCGCTCTGACACTTCGACGGTGTGTTTCTTCATCGCAGTGATCACTGCGTTCTGAGGGATTCCCAATTTGCCTGAGGGTTTTTGCTTCTCTGCAGAGGCTTCCCGTTATTGAAAGAAATTGATTGCGGAAGAATTGCGAACTACATTTTTCAGTCGATAGTTCGGTCGCACTTTGTAGCGCCTGCACCGACCGTTCATGGAAACTGAGATGTCTCGGGTCGCAGTTGGTGTCAGAGCATCCGCGATAGATCCACAACCGCAAGAACCACCCGTTTTCGAGCCCTCATTCGTTCTCTCCAATCTCGCGCAACGTGAAATCAGGGTCATATTCCATCTTTCTGTCACATCGGATTTAAACTCGTAGAATCCAAATATTCCGAAGTGACTCTGCCACATCTGCATAGTATTTTGTAGAGCGGCGTTATCAGGTGAAAGGCGGAAGTTTTTTGTCGAATGCCTCATTTTCGCCGAGATCATTACTTTCCAGGACTCTGAAAGACAAGGAGAGATCTGAACATCGCAGAAATGCACGGAGAGCTGCGAAAGTATATCTATGGTTAATTTGTTGCAGTATGTGTTTTTGAAATGCAAAATCCGTCGTTTGGCAGAATAACTAGCAAATTCGCACATAAAAATGATGAAAAGAGACAAATCTCTTTCCATGCCTCTAAACAATTACGTTAAATCGTGAAGCATGAAAACTGCCGTCTCTATAACCTGCTATTATACCACAAGAACTGCCTTCCATAAGGAACAAAAGATGAGCTAGACTTACCGCTGAAGTTTGCCATTTTTCAGATTTGATTTTGAGAACTTTAAACAACGACACTGGTATAAAACCAAAAATGAGAATGTTAATTTGATTTGGTGTGTCATGAAGCTATCATTTGAATGTAGCAGAACAAATGTGTTTTAAAATATAGATGCGACTATGATATTTTACCGATGTCTATGCTGACAGAGTTCTCCAATGTCTATAAAGATCTCTATGAAAATGTATCATAGATGTAGCTCTGACGTCATTTTCAGCTTTCAATAACGGCACATTCATTCTTGTAGGCAAAGAAAGTCAAAAAACAGGAATCTTAATCAAAGTACATACTCCTGCTTTATAAAACAGCTGCAATGTGGTAGCCGGGCCGAACGGTTTTCGATCTTGATAGAAATTGCGAAATAAATGCGAATATTGCATGGATTTTAGACACAAATTGCAGGTTTGCACGAAGATAGATATAGTTGCATCTTTGAATTATTTGAATAGTCTAGTTAATGAATTTTCCTGAATAATAATCTTCCTTTATGTCAGAATGTATTACATTCAGAATTACTTTTAATGATTGGAACAGAATCTGAGAGGTTTCCATTACTTCGGAATCACAAGCTACGACAGAATTGCTAAATGACAATTCAAATTCTATAAAAATTGCTGAGATAGTGGATTCCGATGAGGCAAGTGATCGTATGTCATGCTTGAAACGTCTTCGTGAGAGGAATATTTCCGAATCTGTTCTTATTGGCAGATGCTTTCTTTCGCGTGCCAAATACATCCGCTGACACTGACAGATGATTAAACAAAACATGTTTTGAATATCGAAAGAGAATGACAGCTGTTAAGTCAATACAAGACACTAACACCCTTGATTCCCCGACCGCCCTACTCCGAGCCTGACCTAAAGAATCGAGCACCGTATAGGACCGCGGTGGGGAGACGAGCTCGCACCCTTCTTCTACTAGGCCACGCTGACGGATCAGAAGGGAAATGCGCGTGAAGGCAGAAGTCATCTCTAAGTGATATCTAGGATTCGATTCGATTCCTAGGTCAGGCGAGTGCGGTCGTGGAATCAAGGGTGTTGGTGTCTTGTATTGACTTAATAGCTGTCATTCTCTTTCGATATTCAATGAACTACGACAGACCTTCGCTGTCAAAACATGTTTTATTCAATTCTCCAAAGACATTCATTAGCAAAGGAGCGCATGAAACACTACATCTAACGTCTTTCTCTGCCTCGAAACTAAGATGCGTGTGATGAATCCATTTTCTGTAGTAGAGTTGTGATTTTTACGGATTTGTCTTTGCGATTTAAGATCACTCAGTCAACACGAAATTAAATGCATGCAATAATGCCGCACTTACAATTCAAAATACTATGACTGATGCACGATCTACCATGGGGCCACCACAATACAGTAATCAAGAAGCAGTACTTAATTCAATTTATATAATACAGAAATCGGAGCGCGAAGTAACGTCTGGCAACCTTCAGGTTTCACACCAGTAGGGTCTAGCTAATCACTAAAAATGCTGATGGGAAATATTTAACCTTTCAAAATTATTGATCAAGACATGCCTGCAAAGATCCAATAAAAACATATTTAAGCCTACGTTGCATAGGACTATGGTGCAGGTCTTCTGCATGGAATGCTGTTTTTCACTTATAGGCTTTAATAACATGCCCAAGCGCATCACTCAGGATGAGAAAGAGCAGTGAATGCTGTTTATGAAGGGACTCTTTGTACGGTATGCTTTCACTGATACATGAATGCAGAGTACAGAAAATAGGCCAGCGTGGTTGATGGCCTCTCTGCAGAATCAATTATGATTAGGTGTAATAACGGTTACGGTTGGACAAGTTTACCATAATCACTTCATTGCAAGAGCGGATCTCGAATACCTGACTATTAGAGCAATTGATACCAAAAAGTTTTTCCTGTTATGGTCTCAGACAGGGAATATCCCACGATAAATCCATGACTTAGACAAAAAGAAAAAGCGAGAGAATGTTATTACACGTTTTTTCCCAAACATAGGTACTGTTTAATATTCTGTAACATCTGTCCTCGTCTAGAATGTATCTAAGTCAATGATGTTTGCAGAAAAATCTCCGGCTCAGATGTGATAGCGGGAAATACATTTTCAATGCAATGAAAGTTCTACATCGTTCAATGATCATCTGGTGGGAACCGAATGATCACTACAAAACATGAAACTGCATTAAAAACATATTTCAAATTTTATTCACAACGTTTCGTGAGGTTGCGTAACAAAAATTATTTTCTTTTACTCTAATGCTGTTTTATCAAGGAATTTCTTCACTAAATCTTGCCATGAGCTCAAATGTGACAGAATTTGACAGAATTAGTTCGGAAATGTTAACTTACGAACGTGCAGCAGCTGATTAGTGGACAATGTTGAATGCGGAATGTTGAAATCAGCTTGATATACTGACTCTGTTGTGGACTTGGAACGTTTCAAGTAGATTGTTCTAATCATCATAGACGTCATTCGCTGCCACTGTCCACTCAAGTATTTCCTGTTTCATTGCCTAGACACAGCTCGCAACAGTCACCATAATCATTGATCTTATCATCTGCCGCACATCAGGACGTTAGTTTATCGACTATTGTATTCTGCTCTCATCATTTGTAAAACTAACAAAACAAAACATGTGCTTGTTGTTGGACATGAATCAGTGCGCCATGTTTCTTTCTCCTTAAACTAGTACAAAATTTCAGAAAATCAATCTCTACGAAGAGTCATTGAAATAGAGAATTTTCTTACCAATATTGCTTATTTTGTTTATCATGTATTGAATGGCGATTTCCAAATGCCTATGCGACTGAAAATGAATTGTAGTCTCAGAGTAGCTTGCACTTGTGGGATTTAATTGTGAGATAACTTGAACTTACCTTTCAACTATAACCATTAATGCCCGAATTTTTTTTAACTGCATAAAACCAATTCTATCTTATCGCAAATCCATTATTGTGTATAAAACGCATATTATTGGTCAAAAAAGCACTCTCCACTTAGTTTTCTGGAAAATCAAAAGTCATCGGTTTACTGGGAAAGCAATACTATCTTGGAAACCAAAAAAAAAAAAAAAAAAAAATATTGGGTTTTGCATGGAACCATCAGTTGGCTCTCTATAGAGCCACTGTTGACTTGTCTCATAGAACCACTGCTGGCCAATCTATGGAGGCCACTGCCCGTGACTTTTTATGGAAACCGCTTGTTGACTTTCTATAATATACCAACTGCTGGCCCTTTGCTATGGCGCCACTGCTGTACTTTATATGTGAACCGCTGAGTTGACTTGTCTATAGAGTCACGGTTTGACTTTCTATAGAACCAACTGTTCGACTTTTTTATAGAGCGCACTGTTGACATTTCTATAGAACTACTGCTGGCTGTACTATGGAAATCCACTGTTCACTTATTTATAGAACCACTGTGACATTATATTAAGAGCCACTGTTTGACTTTTCTATAGAAACCAACTGCTGGCTTTCTATGGAGCCACTGCTGACTTTTATATGGAACCCCGCTGTTGGACTTTTCTTATAGAACGACTTTTAAGAGATGATTAGAAATGAACATCAACTTCTTTGTAGTTAGTTGCGAATATATGTGTTAAACAACTTTATCATCACTCATTTGAAGATATTTCGAAAATAATATCGATCTTTTGCATTAAACCTGAGAACTTATTCTTACGAACAACACAAAAAACTAATCTCAATTAAAAAAGTATTCAAAGGGACGCAACTCAATACATCATGTGTTTGTAATAACAATTAAGACATTCAAAACAAAGAATTACAGATTTGAGATGGGCGCTCTGTTACATGAGATAACAGCTTTCAAAATAAACGTCTTCTAATATGTGGATGTTGAGAGCTCGGCACTTCTTGCACGTTCATCCATTCTTTACTTGAAATCATGATGGACGCTTTCCGATGCCTGTTACACTAACTGGGTCCTATTGATGATAACAATTTCCGTACACAGCATTGTTTACTAATATCTAGAATGGCTTGAACGAGCTGAAGTGAGACCTGCACAACAGGCCTGCTCTGCGTTTACAAAAGTAATCAAAGCTTCCCCTTTTCCCGTTTATAGGCCGATATAATAAAGTAAAAGTTGAACGTATCAAAGACAGGCCTTCGGCGTCCAGCGCGCTCTTCAACGGTCGATGTTTGATATGGGCACAGATGCAGCCTTTGTGAGACGGTTTATTTAAGAGTGTAATGATATCAAGAAACTGTGTTGCATGTAAGTTTGGCTATTGAAAACTGTGAAGTTAAGATTGCAAATAAGGCAATTCATGTTTTCCTATTGATTGGCATGACTTAAGTTGTATGGTGATTTGCTTTGAGGTTTGTATCATTGAGTTTGTGTATCTTGTGTGTTGGTGAGTTTGCTAATGAGGCCGAACCAGCGCCATTATTTGATTGAGGTTTGTCTCTATTTTGTGTGTTGGATAAAGGGCGCTCCATGTACTTTTTGTTTTTTATAGCTCGCTTATGTTCCTTCATGCCTCGTCTTAAGCATTCTTGCTGTTTTGGCCGAACCAGCGATGGATTCATCCCGTTCACTCTGGTCAACTACATGCTCTGCGCTTGTTTACTTCCTGGCTATTGCCGTGCGGCTGACGACCATTAAAGATTGCAGACTGCCAGTTTCGCCTTGGGTCATAGAATAGAAAGATGTTCCTCAGACATTGAACAAATTAAGCGCGAAAATTCCTTAGCATCCGCAGACGCCCCCCCCCCCCCCCCACTGCGGTTCGCCCTGCCAAGAGCTCGTCAGTACAGCTGCGGAAATGGCCCGAAGCCATCTTTTAACAATGATACATGAGAGCATGGATTTGTGGTAATAGCAATTCCCGAAAATGAAAGTATGTTTTCTCTTTTTGAATCTGTCTATTTTTGTGAGAAAGTCTGCTTCCAAACAATCAACCAAAACAACTTCGACAACAGACCGGAATGTTTCAAAGCACTCACAGATGGGTAGGCATTGTTCAGCGGCAAATTGATCTAAGAACGTCGATTTTCCTAGTAGTTGCTTGCACGAGTGCCGTTGAAAGTTCCGCAATGCACTGATGTCGCTGGAATTACTATCGTTTCAGCATATGTGACGTCTGACCACAGTTTGCACGTTCAATTGTTATAGAGGAAGTGGTAACTCAATAAATCAGTGAAGTTCTTGGCGGCGGTTATCATTTCATAGTTGTGTGGAAGATTTTCTCTTGGATTGGGGCCGGTAGCCCAACGCAGAGTACTTACCTTTCTGAGCTGGATGCTCCCTACCCCTGTATCTCAGGGCAAAAGGTCACTAAACGACTATGAGCTCTGTCTCAGAACGCACTGCCTTTTTAAGGAGGAAGGACCTATCTGGGAAAGATAGTGGGGAGTACTAGCCACATCTAAAGGCACTGTACATACCGCGGAGAGTGGCTTTGAAGATGACGGTTCGTGGTTTAGCCATGTTGGATGGACCCACATTTTTTCCCTATTGGTTCCAGACGGACCGTTTTGAGTGTGTGATAGGTCGTATTTGAGTTGGCTTAGGCCTCCGCGGGCTTTGACGGCCTCCGTTCGGCTCACTCACTTAGCAAGATCGCGTCGCCTCTCTGCGCCGTCATCCATTACTATTTCGCTGATACGTTCGCTTCGGGAATTATTAGTTATACATTCTAGCAAAAGAGTCTTTTAAAGATTCAAAAGTTTGCAGTTCATCCTGACTTTTTATGTCATCAATTGAGTGAAGAAAACTCATGAAAGAAGGAATATATACGCAAAAATGTGTCATTCGGGCCCAATAAATATATTGGTCATTTTCAAATCACATGTAACGGTAAAGTTACTCAACTTGTTTATCGAAGTATATGCCACACTTCTTCAAAATTTGTGTACGACTCCGTTAGATTATGCGCAATAGCCCAT
Organism: Prostheceraeus crozeri; assembly: GCA_907163375.1. Taxonomy (NCBI): domain Eukaryota; kingdom Metazoa; phylum Platyhelminthes; order Polycladida; family Euryleptidae; genus Prostheceraeus; species Prostheceraeus crozeri. Next base: position 82,563 of record CAJQUW010008494.1, on the reverse strand, counting down.
AATCAACAAGTTCTTGACACCTCGATCATGAGATTTCCTTCAAGATTATTTGAATTACTTTATAAGAATTAGCACGAAAATGTTAATGAAGACTTTCTGAAAATCTCCTCCTGTATCTATTCCAAGTTTGGTCTCATCATCTACAGAAAAGCCTCTCGCCTCACAAATTCGTTCGATCAAATGTCCCACGTTGCAATATACGACTGAGATTACATCGTCATTTTTCCATTGCTGTCCTTTGAAGTTTCGAGCATGGTGAGTGAAAAATAGCTATCCAACAAATGGTTGTTGGCAGAAAGTTCATCTTTCAGTCCACATTCAATAATTGAGTGATAACCAGTCGATAAACGGATATGTTTAACTAAAACAAATGTTTTTCTGGCGCTAAGTGATAGATCCTTTTGACTGTCCACCATGTTGGCTTTACTGATGCAGTTTTTCTTTTCTTTATTTCGATTCAGTGTTACTGTGATGGGCATTTCACCCTAAGGTGATGTCAAGAGAAATTCATTGCCTACTGATGCCTTCTTTCTTTGTAAAAGAGCAGATGTTTGTTTTTCAATAGCATTGTCATATCCTGTGTTATTAGTCAGAATCGATGCATTCATTCAAGTTTGACGAATTATGCACCATCGGAAAGTCAGCACATTCGACATCAATGCGGTGCAAATATCATATCAAATATCTTTCAATATCGTGCTCGAACAATCTAGTATCATCTCTAGCATGGTCTCGACATTGCTAGGGAATTTGCCAGATTGAGGACATAGCACTAGGACAGGGCTGGCTAGCGCTATCCTTTCATACGGCCCCAGGTCATTTCCCATCATGTTGATGAACATTTATGTGTGAAGCGACACACATTCAGATTTGGCAAGCCTCCTACTGGTCGGCAAACACCAACATGTTGGCCCACATGATCCACATTCCACGTTTAACCACATTCTGGTATACAACGCCGATCAGAAGCATGATAATATCACATACATGTGCATATGACAGGAAATGATCTGAAGATATCCCGAAAATTATGCCTCTAGACTTAATGCTTTTCAAGTGATAAGAGAAAACATGGCTTAGAGGCCCATGTGTGCCTACGTAGACGTGATAATGATTCGAATGCAAGTACCATGTACGTCACGATGACAGGGACTTGCGAACTTATAATATATATATAACTTCATAAACTTATAAAAGATGTGGACTAAAATATCTTCAATTTTTCTGACATTTTCAATCAAAATCCCGGAATCGCGGACTTAAGTCTGAATTTAATCCGTGGACTAAAAGTCGAAATTCATTCCACGATCAAATTGCTGTAGTCCGCGGAATCCTGGAATCGTGGACTTAACTTCCGTGAGGCCTAGCTCCGTCTATTTTTCCTCATTCTTTACGACTTTTCGTAGGAGCAACGTTCTTCTTTTGACCATCCGTTCTGGCAACGTGTTTGATTGATTTTGGTGACTTGCAAGTCTCGAGTTCAAGCTGGGTAATCTCTTTATCCAGAATGTTTGCATCTTGTGGTGCTTTCCAATAAGCCATGCTTGAGAGCCTGTATTTCAAATCCTCCTTCGAAAGTATTAGAAGTGCTTTGACTTTGAAGTGCTTCACTTTCCGTTCTACGTTATGTAACAACTCGGCCTCAAAATTGTGCTGCGATCTTGTTTACCACACTTCTTGCCAGTATTGTAAAAATTCTTCTCCATTTTCAACTTGGATTTCTTCACTTAGTTTTTGGCCCTTGACCTTTGAATTTACTATCTTTGGATTTGTTTGGAATGTCTGATTGATGTGGAATTGTTCCCTTTAGAGTTCATGCCTTTGAAGTAAAAGACTTTATGTTAGTGTCATCCTCTCATTATTGCATATCTGCAGCACAAGCGACAATCATTCTCCAGCGACCACCGCATCCTTTAATCGGCCGCACGTGGATGGCCTCATGATTTTTATTCTCTAATGACATTTGATGAGAATTCCAGATCCTTTGTCTTTGATAATATCTACTAGTCACTTCGCTTCAACATTGTGATCTGATTTAAACTCCAACAACCATTTATTTCTCTCTTTGTATTTCATTCTTCTTCCGAATGATGAATGCATCTTCATTGAGTAAAGAAGACCAAAGGAAGCATCAAACATTGAGAAATTAATCAACGTTGCATAAAAATGCCGTGATCTATACACTACGCAGAGAATGATCTGCCTTGATAATTGTTCTGGTCAAGGCATACTTTTAGAAGTTCTTAGTGGGTGGGCTGGGAGCTTTTTTTACAGATTTCTCAACGGTCAGAGAGGTGAATTTATATTCGTCATCCTGATAAATGGAGTTGGTGATTATAAGCTGCATAATTTTACACTATAAAGTGGCTGCATCATTACACAGGAATGATTCGCGAGGCCAAAAGTTGTCACGTCGAAGTAAGTCCAATCTGCTGTCAGAAACGACGCAGCGGCAGGGCTCTAGTGTCGCTCAGGATGTTGTATCACTCCTTTATTTGAGAGTCCATCATTTTATAGAATTGAAAATCCAAGTCATTCAGATTTAGGCCTATACTTACAGATTAATTAAATTTCACGGTGTGGAAATAGTTCTGAAAGTTCCATTTATTTCTCTCTTTGCTGAGAATATATCACTAACAACGCCACTTCTTACGAATAAGAAGAGATATGGGCCAATAAAACACTTAAATAGCAACTTCATGTCTGATTCTATTACTTACGTTTATCTATTTTGAAAAGAGCCTGATGGTTATTCGTTGGAACACTTACCGTTTCTTTCTAGGACTTCTTTCATTCATCTTGTACAAAACTATCCGAATAGTTAAGCTTCGAGTGGAATTTGACAGACGCGCAGATTCGTAGTAGGCAAAGGTGTACATCATTCAGTGAAAGTCTCATTGTCGGCCTCGTTCCCTGCAGAAACTCGTTCTGGCTGCCGGACTATGAGGTGTACATCATTCTGTGAAAGTCTCATTTCCGGCCTCGTTCCCTGCACAAACTCGTGCTGGCTGCCGGACTATGAGGTGCACATCATTCTGTGAAAGTCTCATTTCCGGTCTCGTTCCCTGCAGAAACTCGTTCTGGCTGCCAGACTATGAGGTGTACATCATTCTGCGAAAGTCTCATTTCCGGCCTCGTTCCTTGCAGAAACTCGTTTTGGCTGCCAGACTATGAGGTGTACATCATTCTGTGAAAGTCTCATTTCCGGCCTCATTCCCTGCAGAAACTCGTGCTGGCTGCAGGACTATAAGTTGTACATCATTCTGTGAAAGTCTCATTTCCGGCCTCATTCCTTGCAGAAACTCGTGCTGGCTGCCAGACTATGAGGTGTACATCATTCTGTGAAAGTCTCATTTCCGGCCTCGTTCCTTGCAGAAACTCGTTCTGGCTGCCGGACTATGAGGTGTACATCATTCTGTGAAAGTCTCATTTCCAGCCTCATTCCTTGCAGAAACTCGTGCTGGCTGCCGGATTATGAGGTGTACATCATTCTGTGAAAGTCTCATTTCCGGCCTCATTCCTTGCAGAAACTCGTGCTGGCTGCCGGATTATGAGGTGTACATCATTCTGTGAAAGTCTCATTTCCGGCCTCATTCCTTGCAGAAACTCGTTTTGGCTGCCAGACTATGAGGTGTACATCATTCTGTGAAAGTCTCATTTTCTGCCTCGTTCCTTGCAGAAACTCGTTCTGGCTGCCGGATTATGAGGTGTACATCATTCTGTGAAAGTCTCATTTTCGGCCTCGTTCCTTGCAGAAACTCGTTTTGGCTGCCAGACTATGAGGTGTACATCATTCTGTGAAAGTCTCATTTTCGGCCTCGTTCCCTGCAGAAACTCGTTTTGGCTGCCAGACTATGAGGTGTACATCATTCTGTGAAAGTCTCATTTTCTGCCTCGTTCCTTGTAGAAACTCGTTCTGGCTGCCGGACTATGAGGTGCACATCATTCTGTGAAAGTCTCATTTTCGGCCTCGTTCCTTGCAGAAACTCGTTCTGACTGCCGGACTATGAGGTGCACATCATTCTGTGAAAGTCTCATTTCCGGCCTCGTTCCCTGCAGAAACTCGTTTTGGCTGCCGGACTATGAGGTGTACATCATTCTGTGAAAGTCTCATTTCCGGCCTCATTCCTTGCAGAAACTCGTGCTGGCTGCCAGACTATGAGGTGTACATCATTCTGTGAAAGTCTCATTTCCGGCCTCGTTCCTTGCAGAAACTCGTGCTGGCTGCCGGACTATGAGGTGTACATCATTCTGTGAAAGTCTCATTTCCGGCCTCATTCCTTGCAGAAACTCGTGCTGGCTGCCGGATTATGAGGTGTACATCATTCTGTGAAAGTCTCATTTCCGGCCTCATTCCTTGCAGAAACTCGTGCTGGCTGCCGGATTATGAGGTGTACATCATTCTGTGAAAGTCTCATTTCCGGCCTCATTCCTTGCAGAAACTCGTGCTGGCTGCCAGACTATGAGGTGTACATCATTCTGTGAAAGTCTCATTTTCGGCCTCGTTCCTTGCAGAAACTCGTTCTGGCTGCCGGATTATGAGGTGTACATCATTCTGTGAAAGTCTCATTTTCGGCCTCGTTCCTTGCAGAAACTCGTTTTGGCTGCCAGACTATGAGGTGTACATCATTCTGTGAAAGTCTCATTTTCGGCCTCGTTCCTTGCAGAAACTCGTTTTGGCTGCCAGACTATGAGGTGTACATCATTCTGTGAAAGTCTCATTTTCTGCCTCGTTCCTTGTAGAAACTCGTTCTGGCTGCCGGACTATGAGGTGCACATCATTCTGTGAAAGTCTCATTTTCGGCCTCGTTCCTTGCAGAAACTCGTTCTGGCTGCCGACTATGAGGTGCACATCATTCTGTGAAAGTCTCATTTTCTGCCTCGTTCCCTGCACAAACTCGTGCTGGCTGCAGGACTATGAGGTGCACATCATTCTGTGAAAGTCTCATTTTCGGCCTCGTTCCTTGCAGAAACTCGTTCTGGCTGCCGGACTATGAGGTGCACATCATTCTGTGAAAGTCTCATTTTCGGCCTCGTTCCCTGCAGAAACTCGTTCTGACTGCCGGACTATGAGGTGTACATCATTCTGTGAAAGTCTCATTGTCGGCCTCGTTCCCTGCAGAAACTCGTGCTGGCTGCCAGACTATGACGTGCACAACATTCTGTGAAAGTCTCATTTCCGGCCTCGTTCTCTGCAGAAACTCGTTCTGGCTGCCGGACAATGAGGTGTACATCATTCTGTGAAAGTCTCATTGTCGGTCTCATTCGCTGCAGAAACTCGTGCTGGCTGCCGGACTATGAGGTGTACATCATTCTGTGAAAGTCTCATTTCGGTCTCGTTCGCTGCAGAAACTCGTGCTGGCTGCCGGACTATGAGGTGTACATCATTCTGTGAAAGTCTCATTTCCGGCCTCGTTCCTTGCAGAAACTCGTTTTGGCTGCCAGACTATGAGTGTACATCATTCTGTGAAAGTCTCATTTTCTGCCTCGTTCCTTGTAGAAACTCGTTCTGGCTGCCGGACTATGAGGTGCACATCATTCTGTGAAAGTCTCATTTTCGGCCTCGTTCCTTGCAGAAACTCGTTCTGGCTGCCGGACTATGAGGTGCACATCATTCTGTGAAAGTCTCATTTTCTGCCTCGTTCCCTGCACAAACTCGTGCTGGCTGCAGGACTATGAGGTGCACATCATTCTGTGAAAGTCTCATTTTCGGCCTCGTTCCTTGCAGAAACTCGTTCTGGCTGCCGGACTATGAGGTGCACATCATTCTGTGAAAGTCTCATTGTCGGCCTCGTTCCCTGCAGAAACTCGTTCTGACTGCCGGACTATGAGGTGCACATCATTCTGTGAAAGTCTCATTTTCGGCCTCGTTCCCTGCAGAAACTCGTTCTGGCTGCCGGACTATGAGGTGCACATCATTCTGTGAAAGTCTCATTTTCGGCCTCGTTCCTTGCAGAAACTCGTTTTGGCTGCCAGACTATGAGGTTTACATCATTCTGTGAAAGTCTCATTTTCTGCCTCGTTCCTTGTAGAAACTCGTTCTGGCTGCCGGACTATGAGGTGCACATCATTCTGTGAAAGTCTCATTTTCGGCCTCGTTCCTTGCAGAAACTCGTTCTGGCTGCCGGACTATGAGGTGCACATCATTCTGTGAAAGTCTCATTTTCTGCCTCGTTCCCTGCACAAACTCGTGCTGGCTGCAGGACTATGAGGTGCACATCATTCTGTGAAAGTCTCATTTTCGGCCTCGTTCCTTGCAGAAACTCGTTCTGGCTGCCGGACTATGAGGTGCACATCATTCTGTGAAAGTCTCATTTTCGGCCTCGTTCCCTGCAGAAACTCGTTCTGGCTGCCGGACTATGAGGTGCACATCTTTCTGTGAAAGTCTCATTTTCGGCCTCGTTCCCTGCAGAAACTCGTTCTGACTGCCGGACTATGAGGTGTACATCATTCTGTGAAAGTCTCATTTCCGGCCTCATTCCTTGCAGAAACTCGTGCTGGCTGCCAGACTATGAGGTGTACATCATTCTGTGAAAGTCTCATTTCCGGCCTCGTTCCCTGCAGAAACTCGTTCTGGCTGCCGGACTATGAGGTGTACATCATTCTGTGAAAGTCTCATTTCCGGCCTCATTCCTTGCAGAAACTCGTGCTGGCTGCCGGACTATGAGGTGCACATCATTCTGTGAAAGTCTCATTTCCGGCCTCGTTCCTTGCAGAAACTCGTGCTGGCTGCCGGACTATGAGGTGTACATCATTCTGTGAAAGTCTCATTTTCGGCCTCGTTCCTTGCAGAAACTCGTTTTGGCTGCCAGACTATGAGGTGTACATCATTCTGTGAAAGTCTCATTTTCTGCCTCGTTCCTTGTAGAAACTCGTTCTGGCTGCCGGACTATGAGGTGCACATCATTCTGTGAAAGTCTCATTTTCGGCCTCGTTCCTTGCAGAAACTCGTTCTGGCTGCCGGACTATGAGGTGCACATCATTCTGTGAAAGTCTCATTTTCTGCCTCGTTCCCTGCACAAACTCGTGCTGGCTGCAGGACTATGAGGTGCACATCATTCTGTGAAAGTCTCATTTTCGGCCTCGTTCCTTGCAGAAACTCGTTCTGGTTGCCGACTATGAGGTGCACATCATTCTGTGAAAGTCTCATTTTCGGCCTCGTTCCCTGCAGAAACTCGTTCTGACTGCCGGACTATGAGGTGCACATCATTCTGTGAAAGTCTCATTTTCGGCCTCGTTCCCTGCAGAAACTCGTTCTGGCTGCCAGACTATGAGGTGCACATCATTCTGTGAAAGTCTCATTTTCGGCCTCGTTCCTTGCAGAAACTCGTTCTGGCTGCCGGACTATGAGGTGCACATCATTCTGTGAAAGTCTCATTTTCGGCCTCGTTCCCTGCAGAAACTCGTTCTGGCTGCCGGACTATGAGGTGCACATCTTTCTGTGAAAGTCTCATTTTCGGCCTCGTTCCCTGCAGAAACTCGTTCTGACTGCCGGACTATGAGGTGTACATCATTCTGTGAAAGTCTCATTTCCGGCCTCATTCCTTGCAGAAACTCGTGCTGGCTGCCAGACTATGAGGTGTACATCATTCTGTGAAAGTCTCATTTCCGGCCTCGTTCCCTGCAGAAACTCGTTCTGGCTGCCGGACTATGAGGTGTACATCATTCTGTGAAAGTCTCATTTCCGGCCTCATTCCTTGCAGAAACTCGTGCTGGCTGCCAGACTATGAGGTGTACATCATTCTGTGAAAGTCTCATTTCCGGCCTCGTTCCTTGCAGAAACTCGTGCTGGCTGCCGGACTATGAGGTGTACATCATTCTGTGAAAGTCTCATTTTCGGCCTCGTTCCTTGCAGAAACTCGTTTTGGCTGCCAGACTATGAGGTGTACATCATTCTGTGAAAGTCTCATTTTCTGCCTCGTTCCTTGTAGAAACTCGTTCTGGCTGCCGGACTATGAGGTGCACATCATTCTGTGAAAGTCTCATTTTCGGCCTCGTTCCTTGCAGAAACTCGTTCTGGCTGCCGGACTATGAGGTGCACATCATTCTGTGAAAGTCTCATTTTCTGCCTCGTTCCCTGCACAAACTCGTGCTGGCTGCAGGACTATGAGGTGCACATCATTCTGTGAAAGTCTCATTTTCGGCCTCGTTCCTTGCAGAAACTCGTTCTGGCTGCCGGACTATGAGGTGCACATCATTCTGTGAAAGTCTCATTTTCGGCCTCGTTCCCTGCAGAAACTCGTTCTGACTGCCGGACTATGAGGTGCACATCATTCTGTGAAAGTCTCATTTTCGGCCTCGTTCCCTGCAGAAACTCGTTCTGGCTGCCAGACTATGAGGTGCACATCATTCTGTGAAAGTCTCATTTTCGGCCTCGTTCCTTGCAGAAACTCGTTTTGGCTGCCAGACTATGAGGTGTACATCATTCTGTGAAAGTCTCATTTTCTGCCTCGTTCCTTGCAGAAACTCGTTCTGGCTGCCGACTAATATTCTAAAAATGGCTCTGACGCTATCTTTCAGAAGCAAGTCGCTAGTGTTTTTTTCTGAAATGAAAGACGCCAACGCAGCTCATTGAAAAGCATGAATGGAAAATCTGAACAATGAAGCCTGCATGTACATATCGATTTGGAAACTTAAGACAGGTATTTACATTTACATCGCAACATGAAGTTACACATTTATATTTTCTAATCCTCGCTTTTGGCTGAAAACGCTTTGTAAAGCAGGTGCTTCACCCCGAGAGAGGGAGCCATCCCCGAGATCAGTAAAATCTGTTTCTGAGAGTCATGGCAGATGCCCCGCATCATGGGCTTAACATTTGGGAAGACGATGAAGTCATACGGAGATAGATCTGGACAGTAGGGTGGATGATCTAGCTGCTGGATGCCTTCATTACGGCTGCTTTACACTGGCAGTCCATGTGCTTCGAATGCCCTTCCTGCCGACTTCCAATGACACTGTCGGGGATCGACCTCTGGACCATGAGATCGCTAGACCAAACACCTAGCCACTGTGCCACGGAGACCGGAAGCCCTTCCTGCCGACTTCCAATGACACTGTTGGGGATCGACCTCTGGACCATGAGTTCGCTAGACCAAACACCTAGCCACTGTGCCACGGAGACCGGATGCCCTTCCTGCCGACTTGCAATGACACTGTCGTAGCTCGACCTCTGGACCATGAGATCGCTAGACCAAGCACTAAGTTCCTGTGCCGGATATTTTATAGTTGCTGATGAATTCAAAATCTCGAATTCTGATTGTTATCGAATAATCGCGATAGCTGTCTGTTTGACAGATGATTCCTCGTGTCCCTATAATTACGTAAATTAAACTTGATAATTGGCTGCATATTCTAGCAGACATGGTTGGAGGCGGCTTGGATTATAGCGGCCGGTTCCAACCCTGATAGCACAAACGATACGATATGCTTCAGCAAAAGAATCGCTAAGAATCTATTTTCTCCGACCAGGAATAGAACTCAGGTCTGTGAGGGACAAAAGCAAGAACTGTGAATATTAGCGAAAATAATCAGGTTCACAGTGATGGGACTGTCCGGAACAACAGGGTTCGTAGTTATGGGACTGTCCGGAATAACAGGGTTCACAGTGATGGGAATGTCCGGAACAACAGGGTTCACAGTGATGGGACTGTCCGGAATAACCAGGCTCACAGTGATGGGAATGTCCGGAATAACAGGGTTCGTAGTGATGGGACTGTCCGGAATAACCAGGTTCAGGGTGATGGGACTGTCCGGAATAACCAGGCTCACAGTGATGGGAATGTCCGGAATAACAGGGTTCGTAGTGATGGGACTGTCCGGAATAACCAGGCTCACAGTGATGGGAATGTCCTGAACAACAGGGTTCATAGCAATGGGATTGTCCGGAACAACAGGGTTCAAAACAATGGGATTGTCCGGAACAACTGGGTTCATAACAATGGGATTGTCCGGAACAACAGGGTTCAAAACAATGGGATTGTCCGGAACAACAGGGTTCAAAACAATGGGATTGTCCGGAGCAACAGGGTTCATAACAATGGGTCCAATCTGCACATTGTAGTGTATTCGAGACTAGGCCTAATGTACACAAGATGACGCACGCATAATCTGAAATCAGTAGGTGACCTGCCACGCGTAATTACGGAACACCCCAAACATCCGTGGTTAAGGACATGGGTAATCCAGAATAGATTACACTTTTTAATAAAATTCTGTCCCATTGCCTAGTCGAGTGAGGTTCAATAGTATTTAATCTGATTTGCTCTCTATCGTGACTCATATGATCCATAGGACTTGGTCACGTAGAAAATTAAAAGTAATTTTATCATAACTGGTGCACAGGGATGTAAAGGTTTAAAAAAAGTCCGAAAATACCTTGTCGCATGAAGTAAGCTGCGATCTTGGACAGACTCGCAGAGTACAGAAGTATTTCTGTAATTGATTGCTTTTCTCGCACTTAGCTTTGCCATGAAGAGAAATTGAAAGAAAAATTCGATTGGAGTTGAAAGTCTCTTCACCTACGGTAACAGAATTGATTATGATGCTGTCGCATGGAACTAGTAGCTAAAAAACTCGCGCAATTTGTAACTTGAGGGACGCCTTGCTTTATAAGATGCAGCTGCATATTGATGGAAGTAGTTACTTGTGGTAAACTATCATATGATCATGAAGCAAGGAGCGCAAGAAAATCGGTCTCATTGCTCATGCATGAATGTTGAGAATGAATTTAAGGTAAAATTAAGGATATTTGACACCACAAATTCGTAACTTGAGGGACACCAGTTCCCGGACAACTGGAAAAAGTTTGAACTCAGTCAAGTAAGTGTATGTCAGGAAGTGGCAATGAGCTATCTGCTAAATTGTTCATTCAGTTCCTCTCAATTGTCATTGCACTTTGATAGAGATTGAAGAAACGCACAGATCGTACCTTGAGGGACGTCCCTCAAGTTACGCATTTCTATCTATGTTAGCACCTCAGCAAAATCAGCCATATAGTGTTTTTTATTAGTCTCGTGAGTTTTTGGGCATTGTGAGTTGAATTCTGCACATTTTGCGCTCACAATTGACTTTGTAGAGTGATGGGAGCTATTGAACATTGAGACATAATTCTCTAAATTCATCTTGAATTTTTGCTAGTTTGAGAGACCTTTCGCCACACGAACGAAGTCCTCCTTTTGTGAATGATCAGGGTTTGCTAAAATATGTCACCACTGATAAGTCCTTTTAGAAATTTTTCCGTTTCGAAGATGTCACCACTTTTCAAACAAATTCTTTGACTATAATAAACACATCCTTCGCATCACATAGAACTCCGAAGTAAAAAGCTATCGACGTGTGTACGTCATCGAATCGTCGTACAAGCAATAGCTGTGATTGGACGGCTCTCAGACAAAGAGATTTTTGCTGCTTCACGAAATCATCAGTTCATGCTAGGTCGACAACGACAGTGGCTGTATTCTGCAAAATGGCCCCTGATAGACAAAAGATGCTTGAGAGAAAGAGGAGATACCGAGAAAAGTTAAAGAAAGATGGCGGAGAACGTTTGATGAAGGTGAGGGAGCAAGCACTAAGATCTTATCACAAATGCAAGGAAAACGGTGATCCTAGGCAGAAGAAACGTCTTCTTGCAAGAAAAAGAAAACTATACATGAGAGAGTACAGAGCAACTAAAAACCAATCTCTACAAAATGAACCAAATGAACCAGAATCTGTGAGCGCAACAAATTCAAGAGTATCATCTCCATGTTCGTCTTCTGCTAGATCTGCCAGTGATTCAAAGAGGCGTGCAGCAAGAAAACGAGAAATAAAAAAGAGGAGGGAAAAGGTCAAACTCCTAAATTACAGAAACATTGCACTGCAAAAGCAAGTGCGCAAATTTCAAAAGAGAATTGAGAGATTGAAAGCCCAAGGTGGAAGTGTGGGCCTACCTTTGTGTCAGGATGGTCCAAATGCCTCATCAGAAATTGCCATGAAATCTTCAAAAAAAGTAAAGTTGATGATAAATGTTCACCTAGCCCTGATAAAGTCAATAAAGAGAAAGTACCAAATACGCAGAAAATTAGCCAGCACGCTAAAAGACGTCAGTAGAAATTTTCTTGGTGCCAAGAGTCATCTGAGAGAGTTGCTACAGACAGATTGCAGGACCATAAATAATGCTACCATCAACATTACTCGGTCAAATCCAATTCGTCACTCAGTCATTTCCTTCTATTGTCGTGATGATAATTCCAGACTTGCATCAGGGAAGAAAGAGTTTATTAGGATTCGTGGACAGTCTTTTCAGAAGAGGTATCTGCTGTTTTCTATCAGTGACCTGCACATGAAATATATGTCCGAAAATTCAACAGAAAAGATTTCTCGGTCCTTGTTCTTTTCATTGAAGCCAAAACAAGTTGTGAAGCCCAAGCTTTCTGACAGACAGTTATGCATGTGCATAAAATGTGAAAATCCTCGATTGCTCCTCCAGGCATTACGAAATATCAAAGTTCTATGGTCATCAAGTATGTCTGAAAATCTTCGACAAATTGTATGTTCGCCTTATTCAGAGTTGTGCTGTTCGCGCCTGTGTCCAGAATGTCAATCAAGGAGTGTATGTCCAAGGGAGGAAGATGGGTCATTTTTGTCATCGTTGTCAACAATTCCTTCTGTCCAATGGCAGCGAATCAAAGACAGAGAAGTCTCGGTGGCAGTCACCAAGCGTGTTCAACTCACTGATTCTGTCCAGAAGCTAGCTCTGAAATGTGAAACTGCGATGGAAATGTATGCATATCACCAATTCTCCTTCACTAACCAATATCATGAAATTAGACTAGCGAAGCAAATGATGTCAACAGATGAAATCTGTTTGCTGGTGGATTTCAGTGAAAATTACACAATGAAATTCGGGAATGAAGTCCAATCGGCACACTTCGGCTACAATGAGCAAATTACTATTCACCAAGGAGTAGCATATGCACAAAATGAGGAACCGAAATGTTTTGCGACACAAAGTACGGACAGGCGGAAAACAGCCGAAACAGTGGTGACACATATTCACAAAGCTCTCGATTTGATTGACAGGACATATGTAAAGAAATTGATCATTTTCTCTGATAGCCCTAGTTCACAGTACCGTAACCGTTTTACTGTTCAGCTTCTTGCTCGACTTTGCGATTTTTTGCATATCGATTCTCTAGAATGGTATTTCAGTGAGAGTGGGCACGGTAAATGCGCAGCGGATGGCGTCGGCGCTGTTTTGAAACGAACATGGGATTCACATGTTTCGAGTGGAGAGTTTATTGATAATTTATGCGATTTGACAAAAAATGTGGATATTTTGATAACCACTGTGTCCAAAGAGGAAATCGACAGAAAGATAGATTAGAAGTCAAACTTGCCTGACATGAAGGGTAAGTTATTTTATATTTTATCATGTCACTTTTTGTGTAGATATGAATGCTTACTCTGATGATTGACGATCAAAATTCAACTGCAGGATTCGCTGCATTTTTACCGACCGTGGCCTACATGTAGCCTATCTACGAAGAGCGACATGAATAGAAATGAACTGTTGTTGCCTTCTAGTCTTGCTCATTCAGTAGGCTTAAAGCTACATTATCAAGCCTCTTCCTATAGCTTCTGACTGCAAACATTGACCAGGCCTATTGAAAAAATCATTCTGCTGTAGAGATCTCATAATGATAATTGCTTGAACTTGATATAAAGAAGAAAAATTGAGAGCTTGGTAGATTTTATGCATAAAATCACATTTGATCTAGGGCCTATGCTTATTCTAGAATTTTTATGCATTATTTTGACATCATGAATGCATCACGAGATAGGCCATACACTGTAAACTGTAGGGCACGAATTTAGGCACGAAGCCGAAATTTCATGCCAGCTAGCGCCTAGTTCATGCCTTTCCAGTGCCTCGAGGCGCCACTAGGCACTAATAGGCACCAAACCAAATATCTGTTTATCCAATGAAATCGAAGGAAAAATCATTGGACACGAACTCGGAACTATGAACTTCGTGCCTTGTGTTGGTTAGAATTGATGCCTAAATTTCGTGCCTAATTCAAGCGAAATTTCGTGCCCTAGAGTTTACAGTGATAGGCCTATACACGTCATTTTCATTTTCCCCGTGTGTCACGCTAGAAATTGCTTCTTTAGGCCTGCCTATATTTTCATGCTTTCAAAAACGCTTTTCGATGTCATAAGCATGAAATTCAAAATTTCAGGTATTTCGAAATGTCATTACCTAAAATGGTCGGCTCAAAATTAATATCTTATTAGAGACTTGGCTTGCCACTGCAAATCCTCCTGTGGTTGCTTCAATCCAAGGACATTTAATTACGCAAATAATTGCAGCAGTGGTGGACTTGACACGTTTGACAAAACAAATGGAAGTGATCTCACAACGTGTCCTGAATTGTCCACTAGCTCATCTCCTGTGGTTGCAGTCCCACTCAAATCCGATGATTGGATACTTGTTTGTCTCGAAACGGGTGACAACAGGAAAAAACATTTCGTGGCTCAGATTATCAGCAGATTTGAGAATGGGGATTTTCGTGTTCGTTTTTTGAAGCAATACACGTTTAGAGAACGATTTAATGAATTCGTCGATTCTCTTGTAATTGATTGTTCCGTGATATCTCCCTGGGAAATTGTGAGAAAGTTAGATGATCCAACTATTGATAGAAGAGGGATAAAAGTGTTCGCTGACATTGATATTTGCGAGTGAATACAGGATCGCTGCTTTATTTTTCATCAAAAAAACTTGTAGTCCTGCAACGATAGGCCTGTGAATAAATGCAAATCATGCAGTGCCCATAAAGCTGTATTTTTTATGCTGGCCATTTAATAAAGATAGAACCCATTTGGGTATCATAGTTCTACAGTTCTACATAGAAGTAAACACTAAATCACAGGAAACACTCAGCAGAGCAATTACTGCCTTCAAGGTAAACATAAATTCCAAAAATGCTAGCTCCAGATAACTCAGATAAATTCGAAAAATCACCATTATGCATTTAGTGGGCTGACGTCCAGACAGAAATAAGTGCTAGAGCTCCAACCTTTTATGTAAATAACTGTTGATGTTATCTTGATTAGGCTTCTACGAAAATAAGGTACCTAAGCAAAATAAATTGAACATTGTAACTTGAGGGACGCCTGGTGTAACTTGAGGGACGCTTCATTTTTTCTTCGAGTCTGATATATATGGCCACATGAACTTGTTGTGGTTGTCACTATGCCAATTTAGTTTCTTATGATATCACAGACATTTTTAGGGCAAAATTTCAAAATTCTAATACTCAAACCCCTTGCGACAAAAAAAAGTGTAATCTAATCTGGATTTACCCACATTCTATTCTTCTACCCGCGTACATACGCGCTGCACTAAGAGTCAGAAATCACTTGATCTGATGCTGTTAAAACATGGGAAACGCGCGGACGAGCGTTTGTAGTTTGCGCGTCGTCTACGGTTGTCTGCGCTGCCGCTTGAACCACGGATGAACCGCTAAGCATGTTCCTTGAGCATGAAATTGAGGTCCTATCACATTGTTTAGCCTCTGATGCATGCAGACACATGAGACGCAATGTCTATATAACAGGACTGCCAACTATACTAACTTATATAACAGATGCTGCAGCAATGTCCCCATAGCCACGGATGTTTGGGGTCATGTGTAGGCTAATTACGCGTGGTTCACGCGTAAATTACGCGTGATTGAGCGTGGCATGTCACCTAGTGATAGCATCATCACAGAGTTGGAAGTGGGTCAACGAAACGTGACCCATGACCCACCTGACCCACCGACTTTTCACGGAAACATGACCCACGAACCATCCGACCCACCACATATTTGACCCACCTCACCCACCTAGCCCACATGCTGCAAGGGTGAATGATGTGAGTGCAATTTCATTAGTTTCATTTTCATTCAAGATTTCAGGTCTATCTAGATAGAGGCCTCGTAGTATCAAAATTATTGTTGAGATTTGTTATGAAGATTCAAGTGTATCAGATCACTTGTCACATGACAAATAGACAATTAAGTTGATGACCCTACAGAATAAATTTCAAATGTTACATTTCTTAATCAAATGAAGTTAAAAAATAAGGTTGCAGTAGGCCTAAATCATTTATTCGTGCATTTATTATGTTATATTATGTGTGGAAATTGTCCCACAAAATTCGTCAAACTAATATTTTGTTGCTTCTGATGGCAATCGATTCAAATTTCATTAACTTCCGCTAGCTATTAAGTAGAAAGTTGTATATTTGATGTAAGAATGACATTCATTGAAAAGCAAATGGAGTAAGCATGCGTAACGCGTGAATATTATTATAATATTATTATAATTCAAGCTTGCAATACATGAACTGATATATTTGAGTGGCGCTACATGTACGAGTACCTTGTGATAACAATCACTAGTGACATCATGTAAATATTCCTATTTTAATTGATACCAAATCAAATATCAAAACGAAACTTTTTATTGATACGAAGTGTCAAGAAATATCTCCTCACAGAGCTCTGCCGTAATAAGTCTCTGTGAAAGGGATAAGTCTATATCAATGACCGTCGCATGAATTATCTTATTTCAGATGATCATGTATCGAATGAGCAATGAGATGCATGGAACATGTATGATGCGAAAGTAGATTGAACGGCTAAATGCTTTAGATGTGAAGCATGTATATTATGAAAGATATTTTGATCAATTACATATTTCGAAAATGTTTAGGTTCTGATCAATCTTTACCGGAGATATACCATTTTAATCTCTACCAGAGGATATTTTCTACGAAAGACGAACAAAATCAAACGAAGCAAACAAAACGAAGGTCAGTTGGCATTGCAAGAAAATTCTCAAGATGAATAAAACCTCCGAATACCTGACTTCTTCAGTGTATCTCTGAAATCAAGGTCACACATCATTGGGTATCGTCAGACATAGCGACAGAGAATCGAGCATACACAATTGTACTCAAACAACTTCTCTCCACCAACCAACATCTCTCAGTAGACAGCAGCAATTGTTTTCGAGCCTTTCATTTGTGTGAATTCCGCCCCCTATCGAAACTGTATGAGGCACGTGAAAGTCAATAGTGTTGCATATTTTGACTGTGTGCATCCATCACCCCTTTCAGTGACACTGACTCAATACGAATGAATGGAGTTTACTGTATTTGAGATTGTCAAATCTATCATGGGTCAAACTGGTTGGAAGTGGGTCAACGAAGTCTGACCCACGACCCACCTGACCCACGGCATATGTGACCCACGACCCACCTGACCCACGGCATATGTGACCCATGATCCACGACCCACTTCCAACTCTGCATCATCATACTTGATTATCAATTTTTGACTGAGATCACTCCACTAAATCGCAATTGTCAAGATTATACCAACTTCTGTGCATGAAATCAAGCATCAACTACGCGGTACATGTACTTCAAAATACCTTGCTAGCGCCACATAATGCATCCAGCACATATTCAAATTCAAAATCTGAATTTCAAATGAAGTATTCAAGCTATTGACTTGCTGTCAATCCTAAATTAGTTGTTCGTTGTCGTTTAGTTGTTGACAAAGATGCGATCCATTTCGATTTGAAGTGGACAATAGCTCAATTCTATAATGTAGCAAAATGATCTGTGAAGCAACAAAATACAAATTTTTCGTGAAACTGTTGAACGACTATTTTGCTTTTGGTCTGAAATTGTTTGCATGCACTCATTGAGTCATCAGATATATCGATTTTCACTTGGCATTTCTTTTTGAATGGATTTTCAAATGATCCCAAATCAAAAGAATTCAAATTTTCAAATTTTCTCAGACACTAGTCGATCGATTATCTTCGTTTTTGCTGCAGATCAGTTGTTGATCGATAGGTAACATGAAAATGCAGCATTTGAGGATGGGCTTTCGATTTTTAGGTCGTTCAGGACCTCCGTGGAGTGAGAATTAGAGGTGTAAATTAATTGCAAGTTTGATGAAAATTTTCAACAGAAATTCACAGAATGTCTTCCATTTGTGGATGAAAATGAGAAGTTTTCTTTTATCTGTCAACGGGAATAGATGAAGAGGACGAGACAGCGTTCTGGAGGAAGAATGAAGGTCTTTTCGTCCTCCTCCAGGAATTCCCACTTCTTATCCTTCACCGGCCCCTGCTCCACCTCCTCCCCGTCTGCTGAGGTCCAGAAATATTCTTCTCTTCCTTTCTCATCCGCCAGGAACACCGCTCTCCCGCCAACTTCGGCTGTCCATTGTTCAATCCGCGTCTCCTCCGGACGCCGGTTGAACGCCTCCGCTACTCCTCTTCTGACTTCTCCCACAGTCGGAGGATTCGGGAGATTGAGGACGTAGTCACCTGTTCTGCCACTTCCTCCGACCGTGAAGTCCCACAGACGAAAAGAAGCTGCAAAGAAGAGGAAATGAATGAATTTGATGCAAACAAGTTGTTTTGGAAGGAATTCAGTTGAAGATTCCCTTCTGTTAATCATTTTTCACATTTTGGAGAATTCACACAACTGCTGATCGTCCTGCAAACGTATTTCCATTCATTTCTTGTCTTCTTCATGTTTTCTATCTCCAATCTACTTATTAGAAGAAAATCTTTCAAAAACGGATTCTCCTCATGAAAAATAGAATTTTCTTTCAGATTTGATTTTCATCTGAAGAAGAACGAGTTCTCTTGTTTGCCTTGTTCTAAATAGAATTCGGTTGTCATAATCAGTAGAAGGCACTTGGCCTCCAAATTTCGTCTTTAAATTGTTTTTGTCCTTCAAAGTTTCAATAAGAGGAGCTGTCTTCATGAAGTTGAACAGTTTGTTGTCTGGTGAAGAATTTCCACTTAAGTTCTTCTTACTGATATTTGATATTAAGTAGACACTTGATGCTATTATTTTCGAAGTCACTAAAGCAATCTCACATTTCAGTCACTGCATTGACGTGTTGTCGTGCAAGGAATCCTGGACTTCTTATTGTTCTAATTTGAAATATCAGTCAATTCTGGGCATTCGTACAATGATTGACGTGAAGGTCACAAAAAGCAATAATGATGCAACCAAGAATGTAAAACAGTTCTATAATTTGCAACAGGAGTTACTCAATTGCTTGTTGAGAGACGGTTTAAGATTCTTGATAAAGATAACATCTTTAATACGCAGTGAAAACTCATCCTCAGTGCTATCAAGTATTTTAAGTTATCAATATTACACGTGCAGTGACAGTTCAAACGATGATCACAGAATGCGGATATCCAGCATCCACTTGGAGTTGATCAGCAGTGCTGGTTTGAATTACGAATTGACAAAGTCAATGAATTGTTGGTTAATTTGTGGAATTTACGGAATATTGGATGCCCTGGTTTCCCATTTCAAGGCATTGAATTTCACAAGAGAAATTTATCATTTTCCTGAAATGTTATTCATCAGAACTTACCGGAAACAACAGGTCTGGGCGGAGGAGGGGGAGGGTGTTGGACAGCGAAGTCTTCCACAGGGATGTCTGAAAGAAAAACAATTTCGTAAATCTTTCGGACAAGACACAATCTCTAATGAAATGAGGATCATATCACATGCTGTTCAGAGGAGCAGCACAGAAGACTGTATTTCATCCCTCTGGCTGACGTCATCTCCTCCGAATTTATATCTTCAACTAGAAATGGTTTGATCCATAAATTCATGTGGTTGAGGCTGAGCCGTGAATCAACTCCGAAGTTTAGCGCCGACCATCGGAAAGGAGGTGCTATGATTTGTTGAATGTTTCATGGACATGATCTTGATCATGCGAAAAGAGCATGTGAATTTAGCTGAATTCTTTATTAACGTTGGAAAAGATTGTCATGAATATCTAAAAGAAGCCATTTTAGACTTGCGGCACTAATCTTGAAGGACAAGTGTGAATAAGTGCAAACAAATTAGCAGTCGCAGAACAATGGCGATGGGTTTTGCAGGAAAGAGATCCCAACAGTGACCGGTGGTGGGTCATTTAAAGGCGCCAACTGTAGGTAAAGCACCGCAGGAGAAGCTGAGAGGACGGCAGGGGAAGATGGGAGGATGGCAGGAGAAACTGGGAGGGCGGCAGGGAAGCTGAGAGGGCGAAGGGGAAGCTGAGAGGGCGGCAGGGAACGCTGAGAGGGCGGCAGGGGAAGCTGAGAGGGCGGCAGGGGAAGCTGGGAGTGCGCAGTGGAAGATAAGAGGGCGGCAGGAGAAGCTGAGGGGACGGCAGTGGAAAGTGAGAGGACGGCAGAATAATAATAATAATAACTTTCGTATATTTTAAACAAGCTTCAACACTGACAATCGTGAGGCCGACATAAAAAGATTTCAGTTACATAAGTCAAAAAGTCAATACCGGTAACAAATACGAAAAGTCACACTAAATTCAGCACAATCCTCGGTTAAATGCGCGTATCATGGCCACAATGAATGAATTTTGTCTCATTTTTGAAGAGCATTCAGGCATTCGAAGAGATCTGGAGTTCGGGTTGATGTCAGGAGAAAGATGGTGAAGCGGATCAGAATGGTCACTGATAAACGATTTGAACAGCTTGGTAGACAACATGAGTCGACGATATTGTAGAGGAAGAAAATGTCCACATTGACAGTCAGAAGATCCACAAACTATTCTATGGGCCCTGTTCTGGACAATGTTCATCCGATGTTGCATATGGTGTTGCATATTCCAGCACGCTTCTTATGCTGCAGTTGTTCACAATTGCGAGCTCGTTCTTTCGAGAGCAAAGGTAATTCCGCATGAAGGCAATCAAAAATGTGTCAAATTCGGCATCGATCATTTTGTGCAAAAGGATATTGTGCGAAAGTCGATCAAATAAATCCTTTGGTCAAATCAATGGATAGGAGATGGCATCCTATAGTGTCTTTCTCTTGAATTGACTTGGTGACAAAATCTTCAGCATTTACTAATGCACAGGTTGTTGAGCCTCCTCTGCGAAAGTCTAATTGCCATTTGTCAAAGCGATCAGTGAAGTAATGTCGAAATCTTTTCAGGAGAATTTTTTCGAAGATCCTTTCTGGCATCGGAAGTATGGATTTTGGACGCAGGTTGCTGATTCTAGGTGGACTTGAGTTAGGGAGGGGTATAATATCTGCCCTTTTCCACAAAATAGGCAAATCCGCATTTTCCAAGCTCTTGTTGAAAAGAATGGTCAACGGAGTCGATATGACGGAGGACAACTTAGACCAAGCGACGGATGGAATTAAATCAGATCCTGGAGAAGATTTAGGATTGACTTTAGCCAAATAGTCCTCAACTTCAGGCACAGAAATTTTGAAAGGCTGAGTAAATGAAACTGACAGGACATCAATAGGATCATTCACAAATTCATCAGAAAATTGATGATTGATGTCATTGATAATCTCAAAAATGCTTCTTTGACTATCACACTGCGGCAGCCAATTTTTGTCACTTTTGTTCTCGTTCAAAACAATTTTGTGCACATCCCAGATAGAATGCGAAGTCATGAAATTGTCACTCCATGTCTTTTTGGATTTATATATCATCGCTTTCACTTTGTCTCGATAGTGGTGATACAATTTTTACCGCGATATGCCTTATATCTTTTGTTTATGGCCACGTTGATGACATTGGTAATCCAAGGCTTGTTGGAATGCTTTTTGGTTCTGACATTTGTGGGTAGTAGCGCAATTGCCAAACGCAAGATGTCGTAAAAGATGTCACATGCCAGATTAATGTTAGAGCTTTGAAGGAAAATATTCCAATCAAATTTGGAGAGATGGGATTTCACATGATCAAGAAATGATCCTCGAAAATGAATGACTCGAATATGAGAAGAATGAAATTCAAAATTTGTCAACGGTTTCAATAAAATCACTTTGTGATCACTGTGGCCAATTGGAGGGAGAACAGAAGGTTTCGAAGTTGACATACTCAGTTGGGAACAATATAAGGTCTAGTATGCTACTTCCTCTTGTAGGCTCGAATATCACATTGTCAATGTTGAAGCTTGACTCAAATATTGAAGGATCAACGCCGTTGAAGTCCACAGCTACAAAGACAGGAATCTCCGGAAATTTTATAAGAAAATTGTCAACTGAAGACACAACGTGGTCACTCAAATTTACTCTAGAATGAAAGTTCAAGGATCCACCATGAGGAAAGTAGATAAGGACCAGGATGCATTGGAAATTCTTGAAATTTGCTAATAGCACCATGAACTTGACATCAATTTTGCTTTGACTCACAACACAACAGAGAACAGGCAAACGAAGATTTAGTCCAGCAACAAAGACCACCACCCTGTTTACCAGAAGTATGATCAGGTCTGTATAAAGAGTAGCCTGGTACTGAAACTGAAGAATCATATTGAGAAGCTGAGAGGACGGCAGTGGAAGGTGAGAGGGCGGCAAGGGAAGCTGAGAGGACGGCAGTGGAAGGTGAGAGGACTTTAGTGGAAGGTAAGAGGACGGCAGGAGAAGCTGGGGGTGCGCAGTGGAAGGTGAGACGGCGGCAGGGGAAGCTGGGAATGCGCAGTGGAAGGTGAGACGGCGGCGGGGAAAGCTGGGAGTGCGCAGTGGAAGGTGAGACGGTGGCGGGGAAAGCTGGGAGTGCGCAGTGGAAGGTGAGACGGCGGCAGGGGAAGCTGGCAGTGCGCAGTGGAAGGTGAGAGGGCGGCAGTGGAAGGTGACAGGGCGGCAGGTGAAGCTGAGAGGACGGCAGTGGAAGGTGAGAGGACTTTAGTGGAAGGTAAGAGGACGGCAGGGGAAGCTGGGGGTGCGCAGTGGAAGGTGAGACGGCGGCAGGGGAAGCTGTGAGTGCGCAGTGGAAGGTGAGAAGGCGGCAGGGGAAGCTGGGAGTGCGCAGTGGAAGGTGAGACGGTGGCAGGGGAAGCTGGGAGTGCGCAGTGGAAGGTGAGACGGCGGCGGGGAAAGCTGGGAGTGCGCAGTGGAAGGTGAGACGGCGGCAGGGGAAGCTGGCAGTGCGCAGTGGAAGGTGAGAGGGCGGCAGGTGAAGCTGAGAGGACGCAGTGGAAGGTGAGAGGACAGCAGTGGAAGGTGAGAGGACAGCAGTGGAAGGTGAGAGGGCGGCAAGGGAAGCTGAGAGGACGGCAGGGGAAGCTGGGAGTGCGCAGTGGAAGGTGAGACGGCGGCGGGGAAAGCTGGGAGTGCGCAGTGGAAGGTGAGACGGCGGCAGGGGAAGCTGGCAGTGCGCAGTGGAAGGTGAGAGGGCGGCAGTGGAAGGTGACAGGGCGGCAGGTGAAGCTGAGAGGACGCAGTGGAAGGTGAGAGGACAGCAGTGGAAGGTGAGAGGGCGGCAAGGGAAGCTGAGAGGACGGCAGTGGAAGGTGAGACGGCGGCGGGGAAAGCTGGGAGTGCGCAGTGGAAGGTGAGACGGCGGCAGGGGAAGCTGGCAGTGCGCAGTGGAAGGTGAGACGGCGGCAGGGGAAGCTGAGAGGGCGGCAGGGGAAGCTGGGGGTGCGCAGTGGAAGGTGAGACGGTGGCAGGGAAGCTGAGAGGGCGGCAGGGGAAGCTGGGGGTGCGCAGTGGAAGGTGAGAGGGCGGCAGGGGAAGCTGGGGGTGCGCAGTGGAAGGTGAGACGGCGGCGGGGAAAGCTGGGAGTGCGCAGTGGAAGGTGAGACGGCGGCAGGGGAAGCTGGCAGTGCGCAGTGGAAGGTGAGACGGCGGCAGGGGATGCTGGGAGTGCGCAGTGGAAGGTGAGACGGCGGCAGGGGAAGCTTGGAGTGCGCAGTGGAAGGTGAGAAGGCGGCAGGGGAAGCTGGGAGTGCGCAGTGGAAGGTGAGACGGCTGCAGGGAAGCTGAGAGGGCGGCAGGGGAAGCTGGGAGTGCGCAGTGGAAGGTGAGAA
The DNA here is from genome assembly GCA_907163375.1 of Prostheceraeus crozeri. Lineage (NCBI taxonomy): Eukaryota > Metazoa > Platyhelminthes > Polycladida > Euryleptidae > Prostheceraeus > Prostheceraeus crozeri. The sequence goes on along the minus strand of CAJQUW010008494.1, from coordinate 58,713 downwards.
GGCGGCAGGGGAAGCTGGAAGTGCGCAGTGGAAGGTGAGACGGCGGCAGGGGATGCTGGGAGTGCGCAGTGGAAGGTGAGACGGCGGCAGGGGAAGCTGGGAGTGCGCAGTGGAAGGTGAGAAGGCGGCAGGGGAAGCTGGGAGTGCGCAGTGGAAGGTGAGACGGCTGCAGGGAAGCTGAGAGGGCGGCAGGGGAAGCTGGGAGTGCGCAGTGGAAGGCGAGACGGCTGCAGGGGAAGCTGGGAGTGCGCAGTGGAAGGTGAGACGGCGGCAGGGGAAGCTGGCAGTGCGCAGTGGAAGGTGAGACGGCGGCAGGGGAAGCTGAGAGGGCGGCAGGGGAAGCTGGGAGTGCGCAGTGGAAGGTGAGATGGCGGCAGGGAGAGCTAGGGGTGCGCAGTGGAAGGTGAGACGGCGGCAGGGGAAGCTGAGAGGGCGGCAGGGGAAGGTGGGGGTGCGCAGTGGAAGGTGAGACGGTGGCAGGGAAGCTGAGAGGGCGGCAGGGGAAGCTGGGGGTGCGCAGTGGAAGGTGAGAGGGCGGCAGGGGACTTTGGGAGTGCGCAGTGGAAGGTGACAGGGCGGCAGGGGAAGCAGGGATTACGCAGGGGAAGCTGGGAGGGCGGCAGGAGAAGCTGAGGGGCCGGCAGGGGAAGCTAGGATTGCGCAGTGGATGCTTTGGGGACGGCAGTGGAAGGTGAGTGGACGCAGTAGAAGGTGAGAGGGCGACAGTGGTAGGTGAGAGGGCGGCAGGGGAAGCTGAGGGGACGCAGTGGAAGGTGAGAGGACTTTAGTGGAGAATGAGGGGACGGCAGTGGAAGGTGAGATGACGCAGTTGAAGGTGAGAGGGCGGCAGTGGAAGGTGAGAGGACTTTATTGGAAGGTGACAGGTCGGCAGGAGAAGCTAAGAGGACGCAGTGGAAGGTGAGAGGACTTTAGTGGAAGGTGAGAGGGCGGTAGGAGAAGCTGAGAGGGCGGCAGGAGAAGCTAAGAGGACGCAGTGGAAGGTGAGAGGACTTTAGTGGAAGGTGAGAGGGCGGTAGGAGAAGCTGGGAGGGCGGCAGGAGAAGCTAGGGGGACGGCAGTGGAAGGTAAGAGGACGCAGTGGAAGGTGAGAGGGCGGCAGTGGAAGGTGACAGGGCGGCAGGTGAAGCTGAGAGGACGCAGTGGAAGGTGAGAGGACAGCAGTGGAAGGTGAGAGGACGGCAGTGGAAGGTGAGAGGACGGCAGGACAAGCTGAGAGACTTTTGTGGAAGGTGAGAGGACGGCAGGGGAAGCTGAGAGGGCGGCAGGGGAAGCTGAGATGGCGGCAGGAGAAGCTGAGAGGGGACAGGAGAAGCTGGGAGTGCGCAGTGGAAGGTGAGACGGTGGCAGGGGAAGCTGGGAGTGCGCAGTGGAGAGTGAGACGGCAGCAGGGGAAGCTGAGAGGGCGGCAGGGGAAGCTGGGAGTGCGCAGTTGAAGGTGAGACGGCGGCAGGGGAAGCTGGGAGTGCGCAGTGGAAGGTGAGATGGCGGCAGGGAGAGCTAGGGGTGCGCAGTGGAAGATGAGACGGCGGCAGGGGAAGCTGAGAGGGCGGCAGGGGAAGCTGGGGGTGCGCAGTGGAAGGTGAGACGGTGGCAGGGAAGCTGAGAGGGTGGCAGGGGAAGCTGGGAGTGCGCAGTGGAAGTTGAGAGGGCGGCAGGGGAAGCTGGGAGTGCGCAGTGGAAGGTGAGAGGGCGGCAGGGGAAGCAGGGATTACGCAGGGGAAGCTGAGAGGGCGGCAGGAGAAGCTGAGGGGACGGCAGGGGAAGCTAGGATTGCGCAGTGGAAGCTTAGGGGACGGCAGTGGAAGGTGAGAGGACTTTAGTGGAGGCTGAGGGGACGGCAGTGGAAGGTGAGATGACGCAGTGGAAGGTGAGAGGGCGGCAGTGGAAGGTGAGAGGACTTTATTGGAAGGTGACAGGTCGGCAGGAGAAGCTAAGAGGACGCAGTGGAAGGTGAGAGGACTTTAGTGGAAGGTGAGAGGGCGGTAGGAGAAGCTGAGAGGGCGGCAGGAGAAGCAGGGGGGACGCAGTGGAAGGTAAGAGGCCGCAGTGGAAGGTGAGAGGGCGGCAGTGGAAGGTGACAGGGCGGCAGGTGAAGCTGAGAGGACGCAGTGGAAGGTGAGAGGACAGCAGTGGAAGGTGAGAGTACGGCAGTGGAAGGTGAGAGGACGGCAGGACAAGCTGAGAGACTTTTGTGGAAGGTGAGAGGACGGCAGGGGAAGCTGAGAGGGCGGCAGGGGAAGCTGAGATGGCGGCAGGAGAAGCTGAGAGGGGACAGGAGAAGCTGGGAGGGCGGCAGAGGGGAAGCTGCGTGATGAGTAGTTAGTAGGGAAGTCAGCCGGTCTTCAAAGTTTGTTGCCGGGGCCAGGCCGAGGTGAGGTCTGGGGCTGCATGATGAGCAGTCAGCAAGCAGGATGGCCGGTCGGCCAGTCGGCCAGTCGGCCTGATCTGAAAAATGCTTCGATGGGCGACCGCCTTTTAATTGAGCCCCTTTCAAGCGTAGAAAATGACAGAATTCTATAGTTTCCAATCTTTTTCTTCTGCTTTCAAAGGATAACAATTTTTCCGGTGCGAAAGCAAATTTCTGCACTAAAACGTTTTGCAAAACCTTTGCTAAGCATTTTACTTTTTGCTTCATTTTTGATGACGCAATGATTTTTCTTTTGTCAAGTTCCTCTAGGATATCATGGCATGTCGTATGTCGATATATATCATGCATATACCACGCATGTCGCCAAGACGCCGGCATTGTTAAGTGATTAGCCAATCGGATCAACTCCAACAATACATTCTAACAAATTGGCCATCTCAAAATAGTCCAGGGATCAAATCAATGTTTTCCTTCCCTGAAGACATCTCCTGATTTTCTTGTGAGTAACATTTTCTTTTCCCAACCAAAACTGACAGAAGCAAAGTTGAGATGCTCTGATGTTTTAATAGTTACATTATATTATGCACGATGGTTATTACAACGATATTCTTTACAAAAAGGTGGATTTTTCCAATTCCATGAAAACTTGTCACTACATAGATCTATAAGGATGCATTTTTGCATTGATTTACACAAAGATTGTAGATATTTGGTGAGCATTCTAATGAAGACATCAATTTGATGCCATTTTCAACATTTTGAGTTCAATAAAATACTGCAGTTCAGTTGGATAGGACCACATGCAAAGCTGTAGGTGGAAAATTGAATTTGTGTTTTAGCATTATTTGTAATTAATGCGAAACTTATGAATATATGCAAGTTATGAATATTTAAGTAGAATCTATAGATTAAGGATTAGGCTGATGATGAGACTTTTCAATGATTTTCTATTGCGAATGAGCAGAATTAGGAGGCCTACGAAATCTAGATGTGTTCAACTTCATAGACAGGGTGTATGAGCATGATAGGAAATGACCTGAGGATATTCCGTGTGAAAACTTGTGACTCTGCTACTTTTCGCCTAATCAGAGAAAGCACAGAACATTTCATTTTAGCTACAAACTGCAATCTGCGTCCCATCGGATTAACTGTGTTTTTCTTTGATCATGTCTGACAAGTAGAACTCGGCAGACGCGCGGAATCGTAGTAGGCATAGGATGTGCATTCTGTGATTTTGTCCGAATTGACGTCCGGGGCTACGCAATGCGCAGTCAGACGACAGGACTTCATAGGCCTGGGTTCTAAGGTTTTGCTCTTCGCTACATTCGCATTGCAGCTTTGAGCAGTGCACGGAATGAGAGGTGCATGTGATTGCACGTTGTAGAAAGTTCATACTGAGCTGTGAAGACGTACGCTTGTCTAGCTCTGAGTGGCTTTTTGGCATTCTAATTGCCTTTAAGGTGTCAAATTTGGTATCGGTGGATTCCTTTGTCTGTTTCCTTGTGACGGGATTGTATTCGGATTGAAGGATATTGTGGATTTTCGGTTCATGGTCGTTTGATCTGTGATGTTCACTCATCCCCCAGATAGTTACACCATAGCGGTGGATTGCCTTTTTCGTGATCTACATATATTTTTGGAATCGTGGCTATTATTCTATAACACGTGCGGAATTATGCGTGATTCTACGAACTGTGTGGCTCTTTCGCCTTGCTTGTTTGCGCGGAGTGCACGGCTGGTGTTGTCAGCTGCTAATCAGCTGTTCAGAAGTCGTTTGCATGCACAACCCCTGTCAATAGTGTCTGCAATTATTGATTTTTTGTCACGTGATTCTGACGTCGATTTTACGAAATAATTCGTCATCCGTTTCGTATTCACCTTTGTTGAAGATCGAAGTCTGAAGTTTCTGGCTGATGCGCTTTACATAACATTGTCATGGCTACACCAGACAAAAGAAATACGCGGTTATGTTCAGCTGCTGTTGTTTCTCTCACCGACATCAAACAATTGCTGAAGGAAACCAAAGACGAAATAATTCAGAATATCAAGCATGACTTGAATGCTATGAAAGTCGAGTTTGAAACTCTTAAAATTAAAATTAGTAACATTGAAAGTTCTGTAATAACTATTCGAAGTAGGTATGAGTCCGTTAAGAATGAAATTGTCAATATTTATCACAAAATGAATAAAACCGAAGAGTAGATTTTTCCAATATTTTTCGATGAAATGGACCAAAGACTTGAAAGACTGAATGATCTTGTTCTCCGGAGTATTGCAGATGCTATGATGGTACTGTTGATCAGATACAAGATCATGATCGTAAAAAGGTGTGCGATATCTTGGAGGAACTGCAGCTTTCGACTATGGAGGCTGTTGATGTCAAACTTATTGGCTGACTTCGGCCAGGCATGGCTCCACGTCTTATAAAGCTTTCATCGAAGACTTTCAAAGACAAACAAGGCATCCTTAAAAGGGGTACACAGCTACGACATTCTTCTAGTTTCAAGAATGTTTTTGTAGGTAATGACCTTACTCGTGCCCAGCAAGCAACATCTAAAGCTCAGCGACCGGAGCTTAAACGTAGACGTGAAAGCGGAGAAGATGTGGTCATCTACAAAGATCGAATAACTCTGAGGTCTGACATCAGGAGATTTCGGTGAAGATTTTATCTAATAATTCTTATTGTCATGCCACAAACTCCAATTTACCTTCAAGAAAAACGAAAGCCCCAAAAGTCTTCCTTGCTAATGCCAAATCTGTGGTAAATAAGCTTGATGAGTTAGCTTTGACTGTGTCGCAGTTGAAACTCCAAGTAGTACTCATCACAGAGTCGTGGTTGAGCTCCGATATTGATGATTTTGCTTCGTAAAATGGACGATTATATCTTTTTTCGTAATGATCGTGCAAGCCGTAAAGGAGGTGGTGTGTGTGCTTGGACTCATTACAGCTTATATCTGAGACATAAATATCTGCCTGCTACCAACCACAATCTATTGAACTATTGATGCTGGAATTTCTAGAAATTACCTGTATGCTGGCCTACGTCCCCCCTAATCTTCGTGTCTGTGAGCGTGAGGCAATTTCTCTTTTCTTCCTACACGAACTTGATCATGTGTTTTCCAATAATGTTGATGCTCATCTGATGATTTGTGGAGACTTTAATTAATGATTTTGACATAACTGTGTTTTCTGATGATCTTAATCTTGTCAATAAAGTCAGTTTTCCCACCAGGTCAAAGAATATTCTTGACCATATTCTTGATCATATTTGGATAAATGATGAGCTGAGTATTCTTTGTGAGCAGACAGCGTGCATCGGTCCACCTTTGAGTACGTCTGATCATAACTCTGCAATTTTGAATTCAAAAGACACCTGTGAATCACACAATTCTCAGCGCATTGTAGAAGTTTGGGACTATAGACAGTCAAATGTTCAGAAATTTGTCTCTGTTCTATCAACAATAGACTTTGATGCTTTAGAAAGTTGCTGCTCCGTAAATGATATGATATACAGGTTTCATGAAATGATATTTTCTGCAGTTAAATGTTTTCGACGTGATTTTGTAACATTTACAAAGAAAGAACCCCTGGATTACTCCCTTACTTAAGTCCCTGATCAACAAACGATGGAGCGCATTTCGTGATAAAAATTGGTCTCTTTTTGAACATTACAAAGAGCGCGTAAAGGCCGAAATTTTCAAAGCGAAAATTAAATGGGCTGAAAAGCATTCCAAATCATCAAAGGACTGCTACTGGTCTGTGGTGAATGAGGTTCGTGGCATAAAAGGGAAGGAGGTATTCGAAAATTTAATTAGTGAATTCGGTAGTCACTACAACTCAATAGACTTGTTGACTTCAGTTTTCCAGAGTAATTTCAACAACACAACTGACGACGATCTTACCAATGACATTATAGAGGAATGGAGCTTCTTTGTTTTTTGAACGTGATGTCTTTGATACAATAAATTCACTGAAATTAAATAAGCCAGCCGCTCCGGATGAAATTCCCCCTCGACTACTGCGTATTGGTGCCAGTATTTTGAGTGCATCGATTTTTCATATTGTGAATGCATCTATTGCTCAGAGAAGATTCCCTGATGAACTCAAAATTGGTAGAATATACCCCATTCCAAAGAAAAGAATCCCTACCATTAATGACCTACGTCCAATCTCAGTGTTATTGGCTTTGTCTAAAGTTTTTGAGAAATTTGTGTTAAACAACGTAAAGACTGCTTTGGTCAGATGTTATGGTATTGAACAACACGCTTATACAGGCCCTTGGGATCTACCACGAGTGCGTTGTTGGCTATCACTCATTAAATTTAAATTCACATCGAAAATTCCGATATTATTGGTGTACGTGTTTCGTGCTTGGACAAAACGAAAGCTTTTGACAATATTTTGAAAGCTTTTGTCGTACGAGCAGATATTTGAACTCATTTATTCCGTGGTCATGTATTTTGTTCAATAAGTAATTACGTCAGTCCGCAACTAGCAATTGTTATCTGATCTTTCTTAATGTCTTCTCTTTTGTTCGTTTGCACCTTTTCATGTATAAGATTTCCACTTTGATGAATAAGCATTACATATCTTATCTTAAAAAAGGCAGGCATGGGAAGGAGTTGTCTTCACTTTATAAGTCAATAACTCACTTAGTCTGAGTTCAATAGTCCTCTGAAGTTCCTGGTTTGAGTTTTGAAGGCTTTCTCGTTTACCCTCCTCTGTCTTCAATGCCTGTTGAAGACCTTCCACTGTCCTCTGAAGCTCCTGGTTTGAGTTTTGAAGGCTTTCCCGTTTACCCTCCTCTGTCTTCAATGCCTGTTGAAGACCTTCCACTGTCCTCTGAAGCTCCTGGTTTGAGTTTTGAAGGCTTTCTCGTTTACCCTCCTCTGTCTTCAATGCCTGTTGAAGACCTTCCACTGTCCTCTGAAGCTCCTGGTTTGAGTTTTGAAGGCTTTCCCGTTTACCCTCCTCTGCCTTCAATGCCTGTTGAAGACCTTCCACTGTCCTCTGAAGCTCATGGTTTGAGTTTTGAATCCTTTCCCGTTTACCCTCCTCTGTCTTCAATGCCTGTTGAAGACCTTCCACTGTCCTCTGAAGCTCCTGGTTTGAGTTTTGAAGGCTTTCCCGTTTACCCTCCTCTGTCTTCAGGGCCTGTTGAAGACCTTCCACTGTCCTCTGAAGTTGCTGGTTTGAGTTTTCAAGTCTTCTGCGTTTACCCTCCTCTGTCTTCAATGCCTGTTGAAGACCTTCCACTGTGCTCTGAAGCTCCTGGTTTGAGTTTTGAAGGCTTTCCCGTTTGCCCTCCTCTGTCTTCAGTGCTTGATGAAGACCTTCCACTGTCCTCTGAAGCTGCTGGTTTGAGTTTTCAAGTCTTCTGCGTTTACCCTCCTCTGTCTTCAATGCCTGTTGAAGACCTTCCACTGTCCTCTGAAGCTCCTGGTTTGAGTTTTGAAGGCTTTCCCGTTTACCCTCCTCTGTCTTCAGGGCCTGTTGAAGACCTTCCACTGTCCTCTGAAGCTCCTGGTTTGAGTTTTGAATCCTTTCCCGTTTACCCTCCTCTGTCTTCAATGCCTGTTGAAGACCTTCCACTGTCCTCTGAAGCTCCTGGTTTGAGTTTTGAAGGCTTGCCCGTTTACCCTCCTCTGTCTTCAGTGCCTGTTGAAGACCTTCCACTGTCCTCTGAAGTTCCTGGTTGGAGTTTTCAAGGCTTTCTCGTTTGCCCTCCTCTGTCTTCAATGCTTGTTGAAGACCTTCCACTGTCCTCTGAAGTTGCTGGTTTGAGTTTTCAAGTCTTCTGCGCTTACCCTCCTCTGTCTTCAATGCTTGATGAAGACCTTCCACTGTCCTCTGAAGTTCCTGGTTTGAGTTTTGAAGGCTTTCCCGTTTACCCTCCTCTGTCATCAGTGCCTGTTGAAGACCTTCCACTGTCCTCTGAAGTTGCTGGTTTGAGTTTTGAAGGCTTTCCCGTTTACCCTCCTCTGTCTTCAGGGCCTGTTGAAGACCTTCCACTGTCCTCTGAAGTTGCTGGTTTGAGTTTTCAAGTCTTCTGCGTTTACCCTCCTCTGTCTTCAATGCCTGTTGAAGACCTTCCACTGTCCTCTGAAGCTCCTGGTTTGAGTTTTCAAGTCTTCTGCGTTTACCCTCCTCTGTCTTTAATGCTTGTTTAAGACCTTCCACTGTCCTCTGAAGCTCCTGGTTTGAGTTTTGAAGGCTTTCTCGTTTACCCTCCTCTGTCTTCAAGGCCTGTTGAAGACCTTCCACTGTCCTCTGAAGCTCCTGGTTTGAGTTTTGAAGGCTTTCTCGTTTACCCTCCTCTGTCTTCAGTGCTTGATAAAGACCTTCCACTGTCCTCTGAAACCCCACGTTTTCAGATCTCAATGTCCATTCAGAGGATAGCAAAGCAGATTTCAATCTCTCCAACACTTCGAGTTCCGATAATAATTTGAGGTATTTGTCTCTCAAACTTGCCACTGAATCCTCCGATTTCGCACCTGGAATAACAAACAAAAAAGGATCAGAGACAAGACATTGCAGCAAAGTCCAAGCAGTGCAAAATATCATGCAAACTGATGACCTCAGACTATCAAGGTCATCACCATGACACCTCTGAATGGAAATGGACGACCTCACAATATCAAGGGACACTTCTGAATAGAAACTGAATGCCAAAGAAGAAATCTCTCCCAAATTTGCGACTTCGAACTTTGTATTGTAAAATAAATTGCCCGACACGTTTCGTCTACACATACTGTGTCAAGGGTTACTAACTGTTGCTGTACAAATTTGTCATTGAAAGCAGTTCATCTGTTCAGCTCATGTCGACTGTTTAGTTTTGGCATGTTTGTCGCGAAATTACAAAATTACAATTAAAAACTACAAAATTATTGATAAACAGCAAGCAGCGATTACTGCTAGGGAGGCTGAATCACGCTATATTGCGACGAACATGCCAAAACTAAACAGGCGACATGAGCTGAACAGATGAGCTGCTTTCAATGACAAATTTGTACAGCAACAGTTTGTAACCCTTGACACAGTCTGTGTAGACGAAACGCGTCGGGCAATTTATTTTACAATACAAAGTTCGAAGTCGCTAAATTGGGAGAGATTTTTTCTTTGGCATTCATCATGACTGACCTCCCGTACAGACAACTATATCAATGAATAGAAAATGACAATCTCACACTATGAAGGTCATCACCATGACACCTGTAAATGCAAATAGACAACTTCAGAATATAACTCAGACGTCAGTATCTCACCTTCATCTGTAGGATTCTCCGAAGCCTTCAATATCAGCGACCGTGATGAACAACATTGGATGTTCAGAAGTTGAGATTTCCCCTTTTGATTTCGAACATTTCTCCCACATCCCGTGCACGTGTAAACCATCCTAATCAGCTCCATTTTGGAGATTTTCGATATATCCGCTAGTTGACCAGTCAGATCTTCAAATTCCATCTTTCCTCCGTTGATAAACCACTTGTAGGTTTGCTTCCGGACTGTCACGATGATTTCTGGCCTTGTCACTTTCAACAGTCCTTTGAAATCCAGCGAATGGTCAGCGGATAGAATTGTATTCTTTGACGTTAAGAAGAAGTTCTCCTTCTCAAATTGTTCTACTTGTTCTTTCACATTGCAGGCAACTGATCCTTCTTGTACTCGAACATCTTGCTGAGTGCCGTCTGAAGCTTCAACAGCGCTTGCTTTACTCACTGTGATGACTCCGTTATTCGGAATACCAAGTTGTCGAAATGTTTTCTTTCTTGAAAGCAATTTCCCATTGTGATAGAAGGACAGCCCTTGATTGTTTGGAATTAGATCTCGTATCTTGTAATACGGTCTTACAAAGTATTTTCTACATCGTCCGTCCTTGACAATCAAGACGTTCCTTGTCAACATTGGAGTCGGCTCGTCTGACAATACGACAGTGAGGACCACGAAGTTCGAGCCTTCTATAGACTCCCCGATGTCACGGAGAGTGAAATCCATATCAAATTGAACACTTTGGTCATTCGACATGAACACGTGATTGCCAAAGGCACCAAAGTGCTTCTGCCACATGTCCATGACAGCATACAGGGGTGTGCCGAGGGAAAGGTGGAAACTCTTGTCCAATTTTTCGTCATAACATGAAATGATCACCTTACATATATCTGAAAGAAAATGCTCAATGATAACGTAGGTAGGGCTTAGAGATTGAGTTCGGCTATCTATTGCAACAAATGGTGAATGTTGAGAAATTTACATCATTCATTTGAAGCGAATAATTCATTTCTGATGTTCAAAAATAATTCTGTCAATAAATATGAAGTTATTCAAACCTGATCAATTATACCAGTTTTTGTATACTACTATCATGATACAAGTGTTCCGTGACTGATCAGTAGCATATGAATTCACAAAATTATTGAGACATGTAGTTTTAGGCAGAAGACAACTATAGAATGGGAAATACATCATCATGTAATCAAGTTGTTGTATCAAAGAATGCCTTTGTTCATAAAACAAATAACATAATCTAATCAAATTCGATAATGCATGCGCCCTCCTCCAGCGAGCTTCAATACACTCCGTGATGCGAGATGGTAGTGAGTCAGTGCATCTGTCTTTCACCAAGAACATTCTTAGTACCTTTTTCGATTGGAGATAGGCCAAGTGGACATTCAGGCCAATCAATAGTAAATATTTGCAGTTCGTGGCTCCAAACATATTGTAGTTGCACGAACTTCTTCAACGGTGATGTCACAAAACCTGAGAACTGAACTTCATAAGCACCTGATGTAAATTTCAATTTATGATGTAAACACACACGTGTTTCAATGACACATGGAGCTCATCATTACAATGCTACAATTGGTCACAATCAAGAAATGAAGTGCGTAATACCTTTCTATTTGACGAGACAGAGCATGCTGACGTAGAAATTTCACAAGCAAAATTGAAATATCATGGCTGACTGTGCACAGACAATTAACAGACAATTTAATGGTTAAATCAGTATTTTGAATAGTATTACGTACTGCTAAGAGTAAATTCTCGGAGTAAAGTAATATTCTGGCAGCCAGAACGAGTTTCTGCAGGGAACGAGGCCGAAAACGAGACTTTCACAGAATGATATACACCTTATACTACGAATCTGCACGTCTGCCGTTCTCTGTGGTTCCCTAAAGAAACTCACTGTGGCTGCCGGACTATAACGTGATGAACGAACAAAATAATTCAGATAACAAAATGCTGGAACTATTTTCCGCTAAAACAAGAGACGAGAGAAACTTGGATACAACGCTTGTAGTCAAAAGTGAGGAGCATATGCGCTCACATAATATCCACAAAAACATAGCTTGATGGCAGAAAACAGCGTGCGGTCGGTGTTGTTAAAACATAAAATATATTTCCAGATTTCATATTTATTGATTAGTGATTTCTAAGTTACCGTTCGCAAGTCGTTTGCTTTTTTGAGAAACCTCGCGATGGATTTTACCAGTTTCGGAGTTAAAATATCCATCAATTCATTGAATTCTGTTGTATTGCTACAGTTGCATAACAAAGGCGTTGTTTCTTGTCGTAAATTTTGATGTAGTGAGCATTCTATCATGAAATGATACAAAGTCTCCACTTTCGAATTATCACATAAACGCTCTTCATATCGCAGTCGATTTCCGTAACTGCCAGTTACGAAATTTAATTTGTGATTTTTTTGTTCGAAATTTTAATAATATATTAATGTTATTGTATTCAATATCAAAATTCAGATATGATTTCATAGTATTCTCAAAACCACATAATTCTAAATCATCACTATCTTCACTATCTTTTGCTGTAGATATCCATTTTTCTCTAACGTAATGAATGGGTCACTCGATTTTTTGCAATTCTCAAATATTTTTTTTATCAGCCGCTACCTGTTCGTCCCATAGATTTGGCAGGCTGAGTTTTGTAAGTAACTGCTTTATTCGCCAGCACCATGTATGTCTACTATCATGACCATCTGAAGTCATATTGAGATATATTGCATCATGTACTTCTTTTATCAAACTTCTTTCATTTCTCGTAATTACTTTTATCCAATAACAGATAGGTGCCTTCGAGAAATGAGCATCCATAGGACATATTCCAAATCCACCAATGAGACAATAATTGGGTGTAGTCTGCTTTAGATGGTAATATCTTTTGTAAAATTGATATTGAATTTGATCTAAAGTTCTTAGATTATTAAAGAAGCAGAATTCGGCACAGTACTTCATTTTTGATAACGCGAACATCTCAAATGTATTCTTTAAAATGTCTCCAGTAACTTGTCCAAACTCTTTTAGCTGTTTACAGTGTAGATAAGAGGCTTGCTTTCCTTTAGTTGTCAATTGTTCCAAATGAATTTTGTTACTTTTTGATATTCACATTCCTAAATACTTATATTTGTCAACTACTTCTATGGATGTCAATTTTTCATCAAGAACGATGTCAATTCTGTCTATTTTATTAGCTATATTGTAAGTCATGATTTTAGTCTTATCATAATTAATGCTAAGGCCACTATCTGTACAATATTTGTAAAGAAATTTCAATTGACTTTTCAAACCATGCATGCTTTCGCTGATGAGCAATTTGTCGAAAATGATCGGCATGACTTGATCGACAATGATTCATGAGTTTTTGGTATTTATTGATTTTTGATCGCGTAGTGTACAATGCTGTCCTAACCCTGCTGTACATGTTTGGTGATCATCTATTGCAAAGCATCTTTGTATTTCCTCGACAATGTGTCGTTTAGATATCATTTTCGAGTCATTATGCCTGAAATGTTGCATCTGATTTCATGTAAATTCTGAAAACTGAGTTAATCTCTGGAAATGTCATATTTGGTGTCTCCTACGAACTCATTCGAATGCATGTAACACAAGGAAGGGGAATATGTCAATTATTTAGCGATAGGAAGCGTCCATAATGATATGGTATCTGCAGTTGCCCACCTCTCCATTCCCCTCTCCCGCCCCTCACCACGCGGATCGATGAGAACAGGCATTTTGGTTGGATGCGCCGCGTCCGCTGTGTGTAGAATTTAATACTATTCTAGTCGATGTAACACCAGATTTGTAAGTAATCAAATGCAGAAACATCGGCTAAATCTTGTCCATGTAAACATTTCAGTCTAACTTCTCCTGTATATGAAATTTCATCTCAACAAAAATGAACACGTCCTTTACTAATTATATGAGACGCGATACTCATCATTCATCAATTCTCACTCGCCATACAGACAGAATCCTACTCAAAAGACAAGACATACGGAAATTGAATACTTACCACCAGCGGTGGCCATTTCTGAATTGAATGTTTCTTTAAAGAACAATCTGCAAAAAAGACAAAAACATCATTTCAAAAGAAGTTCATCGCCAAGCATTTTTCGTATTAATTGTTTCGCAAAATGTCCTGATTGACACAGTCGCATAAGTAGCTCGTAGGTCAGTTGGTAGAGCACAGGTCTAGTTAACCCATTCCGCACCAGTTGGACTTAAAAGTCCCATTTTTTTAAAATTAACAAAATGATTTTATTTTTTTAATTTTCGATCAATTTGATGACACATCATCCAAACGTGATTTTCAAAGTTTGCAGCTGTTGTGCTTTAGTGACGTCATCAATTTAAGCATGACTGCTGACAATATCGGCAAAAATGGTAAAATTTTTGAAATTACTGAAAAATTAAATTAATACGCTTAATTATAGGCATATCAAATATTTGTTTTGCGTCATGTTTTAGATTTTGTACCAGTACAATGCATTCATAAAAGTTATTTTCAAAAAATTGTGATTTTTTTTGACAATATTGAATTAAAACACGTGGGACTTAAATGTCCCAATAAATTTCCGGAGGTTCCAGCAAAAATTTGCGTTTGGAAAAGTCAGAAGAATTTTTGGTCATAAGTCTAGTAGCTTTGTAATGGGATGCATGAATCCTTTAATAACAGTCATTCAACATCACATCCGTAATGCTTGACGTAAATAAATTTTCTCAAAATGAATACAGCCATGCTAAATCTTAGTCTATTAACGGGTTGTCGTTGTTACACTTCATATCTAGCTAGACGGTGTTTGCATCCCAGATATCTTCAATGATACAGGGATTAAAGAATGCAATGAATAGCCTCCCTATGAATCTGAAACTGATTATGAAGTGTTAAAATGAATCTACTGAGTCAAGATCATACAATTATTGTTGATTATGGTGGAATTTAGGCCTACTATGGTCAAAATAATTGCCACATCTGGGTGATTTTTGCCGATAAATCCGGATAACTTCATTTTTTGGTCCAGCTTCAATTTTGCTTCTTATATTCAATAACCGACTTATCATAACAACATTGATTCATCCGAACAGCTCAATATATTTCAAAACTTGCATGTAGGCCTAAATTTAGAGCATTTTATGTTTAATTCAACTGGGTCATGCACAACAAGTAATGGAAGAGTAGTCCACTAAGCATGTGTTCGACAAACTAATTTGCTTTAAAAAGAGCATTTATGAAATACTTGATAATGCTAGAAATTCCGATGTATAGCAAAACTTCATTTCTGAAATTATACATGCCACAAAGCAGTAGGAGGTGAAAGCTTATTCACTGCTTGAAACTATTTACCTTAATGTTTTTCTATCAATCATGAACACTAACCCTTCAACTGTCTCACCCGTGACAGGAGTATCGATAGCCAAAGGTAGAACGCCGGTTCTCCGTTTATAGCAGTGTTTACTCTGTTAAAAATAACGATTCCTGTAAGGGTTTTGTCATCAATTTAGGTTCTTGATTTTACATTACAAGATTCTTGAATTTTAGAAGGGCTTTATGTAATGAATGGGGTTTTCGGTTTCTTCATAGGAGAAAGGGTTCTTTGATTCAACGTGCAAGGAATCTTTGATTCAAGGTGCACATTTGTTCAATCCTTCTAGGATTTCGTAGCCTTAAAATTTGCATTTGTTGGTTTTCCTACCCATCTACACGATGAGCTGACCCAACATCATTGAATGAAACTGAGAAAAAGTCTGGAAAGGAATATCAAAATTGCTGACAGTTGCTTTTGATGTTGTGAGCAGCAACGAAAATCCTAAAAAATGCTTCTGAGTAAATCCATTTTATATAATATCATTTTGGTCAATTTTTGTCTTTTCAACTTTGCAACTTCGTTTTCTTTGGAAATTTGCAAATGTGATCAAGTACAGGGTGATCATAAAATGACGCAAGTGGATAAAACTACAATTTTCTAGATAAACAAGGTCCCATTTATATTCAATTTTCAGTTAGAGGGGTTTAGAAGAACACATTACAAGTTAAAGAAGATGTTGAAAATGCCCTCCTTTCTGAGATTTACAGTAATGGGCGCGCTTTACGATATTGGATGACACATTCATTAGCATGTCTGAGTTAACACTCTTAATACAGGACGTAATAGCACTTGCAAATCATTCAAACTTTTGGGGTTGTTGGCAAACACCTTATCCTTCACGTAGCCCTACAAGAAAAAATCCATTGGTGTGAGATCCGGTGATCGCGCTGGAAAGAGTTGCTTGTCGATCAGTCGCTTTCCGAATATCTGAGTAAGATGTTGCGTAGTTCTTCGAGAAGTATGGACCGTTGCATTGTCTTGCTGGAACCATGCAATATGTCTTTCGTTTTCAGTTAAGGTCACGGCGAACTGATCGATGAATGAACAATACCTGTCACTGTCCACTCGACCTTCAAAGAAAGAGAAATGAATCCTTTCTCCAGACATTGCAGCCCAGACACCGATTTTCTGAGGATGAAGTTTCGACGTACTGATGTGGATTCTCCGACAACCAACATCGTGTATTTTGTGAGTTCATGTATCCAGAGAGATGAAACCAAGCTTCATCACTCCAAAAGCATGTTTTCAAAAACTAAGGATCATCATTGGTTACGGCAATAAGCCAACCACAAAATATCGATCGCTGCTCGTAGTCATTCTGCATCAGTGTGTGCATCACACAGGTCTTATAGGGAAACAGATGCAAAACTTTTCGACAAATCTTCTGAACACTGGAGTAGGACATGTCGATTTGTTGGGAAACTTTTTTGAGCGATTTTTGAGGACTGTTTATTAGTGCACCTTGAACAGCTGCGACATCTTCATCATCGAAGGACGGTCTTCCACAGCGTCTTCGGTCATGCACGGATACCGTTTCTCGAAATTTATCGACCAGTCTCTTAATTGTTGAATCGTGCGGAACAGGAGCGGATGGATTGAGTTGAAAGAGAGCACTCTTTGCTATAGAATAGCTTCCAGAACGAAAATAATTTTCAATCAAGCACACTCGTTCAGCAAAGTTGTAAGCCATAGTGAGTGACGAGGTGAAATGAAGTGAAGCGAAGAATGATGTGTCTGACGCATTCGTATGTAGATATGCTAAGCCTGAAATTTCAAATGTTCCTATCTATGTAAAAAGTTGATCACATGACACAATCAAGTAGTCACGAGACAACCCGTCCTTCAAATGCTCATATCTATGTTCACATCTATTGTATATAATCACGAGAAATGATATTCGATTCAATCTAAACTCAATCTAAACTCAAAACAAAGCATTTTCTTCACTTTATGATCACCCGGTATTACCCTGAATTCGAAAATCATAGTGGCGAGCACACCAAATGAGTATTTGTACAAGTTTTGTACTTTCCCTATATAGTACCAGGTGCCTTCTGACCGATGATTTGTGTTCTCGGTCAAACAAATATCTTTGCCGTTTTGCGAGATTTTGAAAATGATAATCATTGTCGTATCAAACAAAATTCTCATACATCAATACATTATGGTTGGTTCTTGATAATTCTGTGAGTTTTCATGAGATCCAGATGAAAAATGCTGCTGTTTCGGCATCAACTTGACATTTTGAGAAAAATCAAAGAAAGTCTGATCGAAAGAATGAAGGACATATTTTTAGATTCACAATTGTCAATTATGATGATTTTTTCCTTTTGACTGACAATTTTCAAACTAGACACACAGATGATGTATTTTGTCGTATAAAGAAAGTAAAACATCATTTCTGAGTTGAGAAATGTGCATCGGTCAGAGAACAAGAAATTGGTATCGGTCAGAAGACAATTTTCGGAGGACAAAGGCTAGTTGAAGAAAAATCCCAAATCAATGCAAATGCAACATTGAATTATAGTCTAGTTGAAAGCGCTTTCATTTGATATATACTTAGGGTGGATCAAAAACTAATGCCTGTTTGTTTGTGAAATCGAAAAATGGGCTCATATCTACAGGATCTTTTGAAGAAAGGTAAACTTGTATTCATCGGCTCTACACAGCCACATAATCGATCGCTGCAACGTAATTTTGAAGCACATGACACATTTTAATGAGCAATACTCAGACACGTCAGTTAGTCATATTATCAGTCGCGACGGTGGTGTAACTGCATTCTTCTGACACTCGAAGGCATGGAACAGAAACTAAAGCACAGAGCTGTGATCGAATTTTTGACCAGGAAAGGTTGTTCAGCTGCAGAAATCCACACACGATTGATAAATGTCTATGGAGACTCTTTCATAGAGATCAGCAACGTTCGCCGTTGGGTGAAGAAGTTTCGTGAAGGAGAATCGGAAATTGTGGACAAGTCGAGGAGTGGTCGACCATCAACTACAGTCAGCGATGAAAATCGACAACTCGTTGACGACGCCATTTGAGGAAATCGCTGTAATACGATCGGTGAAATAGAGGATGCTCTCAAAGTGTCATATGGCTCCATCCAGTCAATGATTACTGAATTGGACTACCGCAAGATTTGTGCGAAATGGGTTCCAAGACGGTTGACACCGGATGTGAAGAACAGACGCGTGGATGTTTGCACCGAGCTGCTGGAGGCGTATGAGGCAAATGGTAATGACCTCTTCTCGAATATGGTCACAGAAGACGAAACGTGGGCGTGCCTCTACGATCCGGAATCCAAGAGGCAATCGATGGAATGGCGCCATTCGGCATTCAACTTTGACAAAATTTTTTGGCACGGTCTATACTTTTATCAACTTTGAGAAGTAACTATATTGATTTTTCATCAATCAATTATATCCAATCACTAAATTAGCTATCTAAATTAAGTATATCTAATCACTAAATTAACAAAATATGCAATTAATACTTAATTACAATTTCAGCTTCATCTCATCAAACCCACTTTTTTTATAATTCAATTTCAATGGTATTCTAACTCTAAAGATAGGAGAAATTCTTTCAACTCTGAAAAACTTTAATTCTGCAACGTTGGGTAACAAACGGTTATGGAAGTCACTGTAAAGGCTCTCTTGCCTCGCACTTTGCTGCAACACGGTCTACCTCTCGATAGAATCCTCGAATTTTTTCACGTGTTAGTTCTTGGAAACTCTGAGGTACCAACTGCAAAAGACGACCTTCTCTATATACAGCTAGAGACTGTCCAGCTTCACGTGTATTTTCAGCATCCAACTCTGGCTGAAATTCTCGCAGCTGACGTTTGATGTAGGCTTTGAGGACACTGAAGCACCCCTCCACTGGGTTGAGGTGGGGTGAGTAAGGAGCATCGAATCTCCGAATATCGTGCTGCTGCTGGACTCCAATAAAATTGTCACCACATCTGTGTATTGGGGCATTGTCCATATACATTGTAAATGACACAAGCCTCACCTCCAATTAAAGCAGACAATTCTGTCATGAACTCCGCGAAGTGAGCCGCCGCTCCACCAACATAGGCCTCGTGGTGAATGATTGCACCACTGTCATCAACGGCTAAAATGATGTTGATATTCTTTCCCCGACAGTTACGAATCCTGGCCATTGCTCGGGAACCAATTCGGCTCCTTCCTTGAGTTCGTCTGGTGTATAAATTATACCCACATTAATTTGAATGAACCTTTCTTCGGAGTTCTTGTTGATAGTCCAAGCAAAATTGTCGTCGTTTCTCAATGTTTTCTTTTGTGTTTTTCGGCCAACAGGTTCATTTCTTGCCAGTTTAAGTGAATACAGGCATCCATCCAAAATACGAACGATTGTACGCTCTGATACAACATTGTTTACTTTTTCTTTCAATTGCTGCAGTGTAATCAAAGGTTTTCCTCTACGAAATTTATAAGCAGTTCTTCCATTTGTGGGGTGCGTTTCGTAAGTGATTCCCGTCTTTCTGCTTGAGTGTTCTTTTCAGTTCGATTGCTCTTAATTATCATGTAAGCTGTTGTTCTTTTGATTCCAAGGTCTTCCGCCAAAGAAATAAAATCTTCTCCTCGAATTGCTTTCTCGATAATGGCTTTACGCTTTTCATTGCTTATTTGGGAGTTTCTTCTGTTCGGCATGCTTGGTCTTTGAAATCCTGATCGGAAAATCGGTGAAACATGAGTAGTGAGTCACGAATTCCACAGTGTGAATTCCCTTCAACCAATAGAGGCCTCGCAATGAACGACCAATAAAGTCATCGCAATGAACGACGATTAAAGGCTTCGTTATCAACGACTGTTTGTTAGCAACTTCTGAAATGTAAGATTCTTTCAATGCACCACGCTCACTCAGCTCAATCCAGTGGAGGGATTCCACAGCGATTTTTATGAGTACTTGAAATTTTCAAGTGCGTAATCAACACACACTGTAATCTGTGACAAATCCATAACTTGTTTTGACATAATTTGATTGTATTCATTTCGTTGCTTTTTGTCAGATATTGCAGGTTTTCAGTGGCAATCATCCTACAATAACAAACAATGACCGACAATATAGATTTTGTAGGATAAATGTCTGTCAATTGTCAGTCAACGGTATACAGTGTACATGTAATAACAATTCAGTAAATAACCGAGATATTAAAAGAAACAAAACAGATATCAAAGCTACTAAAGCGAGCATAGGTCGGGAACAAAATATATTATGTTCCCAAGAAGATTTTATTTCCACCCTTTACCTGCCCTGGTTACTTTAGTCTCTGTTTTATCTGGATCATTTGCTCAATTGTTCATATGTCTTAAGTCTGGTAGGTGATAGGTTTACATGCTCTCACGTTTGCTCATAGATTTGTTACTGCAGAAGTACTGTAGAATTTATAGTCAGTCTGAAGTTCGCACTTGAACAAGAGTGGACGGAATGCATTGTGCAATATATAGATACCCTCTTGCATTGTACGAGTATATTTCCAAAACAAGATTAATTAGTTCCAGAATAAACAGAACTCTTTGATCGTGTAACTTTTTCTTGATGACTTAGCCATCCGTCTTTCAAAATTTGCTGATTGTGAAAGATAATAGCTTTCGATTTTATCAAAATGAATTTTGTGGCTTTATTATTTATAAATTGTTAGCAGTGTCAAACAAAGCGAAAAGCGCAAGATGGAATACAACAGTGACTGTAAATATTCTTAGAGAAGCTGTGGGTCTTTCTCTGACTATCTACATGCACCAGATGATGATCGATAAAGCCTGAAATCGGTCGTGACATTTTTCGACTTCTTTCTTTCAATTGTAGCACCAGAGCAACTTTCTTGTACCTTGGCCGCGCTCTTTAGAGGGTCGGAACACATAAAGACTGCTTAAATCATAGCGGCCATTGGTATAAGAGGGAATGTAAATACAGTTGATAATGCTGGAAGAATTAATAAAGAAATCTAATAGCAACATTAAGGTCTGACACAGTCTAATAACGAATCATTTAGGTCTTTATACAAATAAAATGACAATCACATGCTACTTATATGAGTAAAAAGTGGGCATGAAGTATATACGGTAGAATATAGCAAGAGAAAAGTGTTCCACTACACTGCAATCTGTCACCTCCTAACCGGCATCCTAAAGCGCCACAAACCAGAATTTTTGGAGGCTACGTTGAACTAGAATGTTGACATACTGACGAAAACAATAACCTCTAGAGTAGGCGCACGCCGAGATAGAGCGGCGAGTGTGAGTCACAGCTTGCCAGACAGCAGAACGCCGTCCTATCAATGGCTGTTATTGAAATCAGAAGTGCAGCATGTAATTATAGCAACAAGATCAACTTCAAATGCAAAACCGGTGCCACCACCGGAGAGAGCATGCGCTGAAGAATTACACACAATTAAGTTGTGTTATATAAGATCTGAGGGGCATAATGCCCTCCCCCATAATTCTCTACCGATAAGAAAAGTCCGAGGCAAATAGAGTTAAACGTACACTGTCTGCAAACTTAGATGGTGAGAACGCAGCAAGTATTATCCCATTTGATGGATTTATCACAGAGGATAGAGTCGAAGATACCTCACACTCGACAGAGTTATATGTTAGATAACTTTAAAGGTCTTTGTTCGGCTGCAAGCTTCTACTTCTTTACCGACAGCACGCAATGCTCAAGGCCTCTGTAAGAGAGGGAGATTACATTACACTAACCAAAAGAAGAGTCAATGCGATACATGACAGTCACTCAAACATAGTGTCATACCATGCTAAGGTACACGTATAAATGTTATAGATGAATCACGCGAGTATACTGCATCATGTTGTACTAAATGTGACAATTGTAGTCAGAATGTTCCCTAATTCTACTTGTTCATGCATTGCGAGAGCTTGGCCAATCATGTAAGCCAAAGGGAGACGAATTATCTCCATATCAATCTCTATCACTTGCTACCATTGCATTTAATGGCTGAGATAGCATATCGTCATGGCATTCATTAATAGCCGGTATTTCATTAAATAAAACCGTTTTATGGTGAAATTAGAAAATGCGCTTGAATTCGATGTTTTCTTTGCTCAAATACCCTCTCTGCTCTTTCATAAACCTACAAGGATGAATTCGATAGAATGAAATACACAGTGAGAGCAATCAAGGTCTACAAAACACATGTAACAGCGCTCCCTCTTGCATTGTACGAGTATATTTCCAAAGCTAAATTAATTATTTTCAGCATAATTAAACTGAGCTCTTTGATCATGTAACTTTTTCTCCATGACATCGGCACTTACTTCAAATCTGTTTAACCCTCCAGGCGGTGGGCCCTTCAGCCACCTTCCAGGCGGTGGGGGGGGGGGCATATTTATGCCCCCCCCAGGATATCCTAAACTAAGTGTGCGAATGTTATGAAATGCTGGCCTTTACACATTTCGGACATGATGAATTCAGTGGTGCCATTTGCATTACTTAATTTGACTGTCTTCATGCTATAAATAGCATTTCAAAATTTGAAAATGCGTTTTTTTTTCAGAAAAATGTATTTTTTATGTTTTTAGCGAAATTTTATCATCAGATTATCGCAAAAATTGACTCAAACATGTTTCAAGTTCTTTGAATACAATGGTGGTGTTCGCATTGCTTTAAAATTTGAATATATGCAAAAATAGCATTTTAAATTTTGAAAATTTATTTGTTTAGTTATTATCAAATAAAATTATATATATAGTTTTTTTTTGAGATTATCAACAGAGAGGACTCTAAAAATATTGAAACATTTATCACTCTTATCAAAAGAGCTTTTTGCTAATGTCATAGAAGCATATTTGATTCAAACAAATGTTTTTCATTGTTGAATACAACTCAAGTTGATCAAATTTGGTTAGAGCTGATTATGAAGATATCTGTTACCGATTCCAATGCAGTCAAATTAGTCAAGCAATAGCGCCTTCGGCGTGTTTGTAAGTGATGAAAGGATGCAGTGGGAAGGCGATTGAACGTGATACGCAGACTTATTGCCTCTACTGCCAAGGCAGACAAGGATTCTGTAGACTATTCGGTCAACTGATTATGTAAGTTGAAAAGGGAAATCTGAAATTTTGAAAACAGTATTCCATATATTTATGTTCAAATAGTACATGTACATGCCTACATGTAGAAAATACATAACATATACATGTGAATATATTTTCAATACATAACAGTAATAAAAAAGATGTAAAAACTAATATTACTCTATAAAGTACTTACAATATCATTGTAAGTAGTATATGCAGCTTATTTTCAAATTTGAATTGGTAAACCGTGATAAGCATAAAGTTATTTACAGTCAAATAAGTTATTCTATACGTAATGAGTGATTCCAAGCAATAGCAATTCATTCATAGACAAAATTTCTGAAGAATTTCACTGATTTGATAAAATTTCGAAAGTACTTTTCAATAAAGGTCATGTAAAGGTCGTTCCTGTGATCCAATTTTAATAATTTTACAGGAAATTGTCAAAAATACGCAAAAAATAAGCTACTGAAAATTTCAGAATCATACGTTTCATATTTCATGAATTAGATCGAAAAATACAAAGGGGGGGCATAAATATGCCCCCCCCCACCGCCTGGAGGGTTAATGTCTCTCCAAGTTAACTGACAAATACTGGGCCTATATGATGAAGTGTCATGACCAGGGTGTTCATTGGGGGTGAGGGCTATTTCGGAAGGGCATTCGTGATCCTTGTATTTGAAAATATTACTTTCAAGGAATAGTTCAAATGATGATCCAATTAGCAATCCATTTGAAGGTTTGTGACAAAAATATTTCCTTCTACAGTTTATTATTAATCAGTGTTTCACTAAGTTTGCAAGAGATGAAATTTGAAACAGAATTGGATTAGAATTAGTCGGAAATGTTAACTTACGAACGTGCA
Organism: Prostheceraeus crozeri; assembly: GCA_907163375.1. Lineage (NCBI taxonomy): Eukaryota > Metazoa > Platyhelminthes > Polycladida > Euryleptidae > Prostheceraeus > Prostheceraeus crozeri. Next base: position 34,729 of record CAJQUW010008494.1, on the reverse strand, counting down.
GCAGGTGATATGTGACTGTGTTGAATGCGAATGTTGAAATCGCATGTAAACATATACTGACGCTATTGTGGACTTGGAACGTTTCAAGTAGATTGTTCTATCATTATGCGTCATTCGCTGCCACGTCACTCAAGTATTTCCTGTTTTATTGCCTCGACAGCTCGCAGCAGTCACCATAATCATTGTCTTATCATCTGCGCACATCAGACGTTAGTTTTCGACTATTGTATTCTGCTCTCATCATTTGTAAACTAACACCAAAAATGTGCTTGTTGACATGAATCAGTGCGCATGTTCTTTCCTTAAACAATATAAATTTCAGAAAATCAATCTCTACATACGAAGAGTCATAGAATAGGAATTTTCTTACCAATATTGCTTATTTTGTTGTGGTGCACTCTTTATCATGTTGATGGCGTTTCCAAATGCCTATGGAATGAAAAGTATTGGAGTGTCAGAGTAGCTTGCACTTGGGATTAATTGTGAGATAACTTGAACTTATTTTCAACTTTAACCCATTAATGCCCGAATTTTTGTTACTGCATAAAACCAATTCTATCTTTTCACAAATCCATTGCTGTATAAAACGCATATTATTGGTCAAAAAGCAACTCCACTTGTTTTCTGGAAAATCAAAGTCATCGGTTTTCTGGGAAACCAAAACATCTTGGAACCAATGTTGGCTTTCTATGGAACCACTGTTGACTTTCTATAGAGCCACTGTTGACTTTCTATAGAACCACTGTTTACTTCTTATAGAATCAATATTGTTTTTATGATATAATTCTGCATGTCAGTGCAGTGCCCTTGTGATAGTATTCGCTCTGCATCCAGGAGACCTTGCTAAAAACCTTTTCATGTGAAAAATTAATGGAAATTTTTTAAAACAACGGATGAATTGTTGGTTCAACATAAAATAAGCTCAATAAGGTATGAAGGTGTCAAAGTGTGTCAAAATGTGAGAATACTCAAATAAGGTGCTTTGAAGTTCATAATTTATCTGAAACTTTGCAAGATTTCCCCAAAAATTAAATGTTTCTTGTTTTTCATTTTTTTCAATTCAAACTTGTATCAAAGAATACAAAAAAGGTGAAGGACGCTGTCTTTAATCACAAATTTCCAAATAAAGTATAAAAACATTTGTTATTCTTCTCCGAAAGTGTAAATAATAGCATAGATAGGCCTTCGTAGGACAGACGCCCCAACTAATCCAGTAGAGAGAAATATACAGTGCTCCTGAGAAGGGTTCAACCCTCAAAATAGTGAACAAACAAAAACTCAATGGTTTCCGGGACACCTTTATGTGCTGATGTCAAATATGCAAATCATAATATCTTTCATTGAGAGCATTTTGAAAAAAAATCGATTTTTTGAATTTGCGACTTCTATATATGGAAAGTGAATATATCTTTATTGTTTTCCCGACTTTTAAGAGATGTATAGACTGAACATCAACTCTTTCTAGTTAGTTGCGATTATATGTGTAAAACTTATCATCAATCATTGAAGATATTTCGAAGAATATCGATATTTTGCATTAAACCTGAACTTATTATTACGAACAAAACTATCTCAATTAAAAGTATTCAAGACGCAACAATGTTTGTATAACAATAAGACATTCAAAACAAAGAATTACAGATTCGTGGCTGTTACATGAGATAACAGCTTTCAAAATATTGTCATCTAATTGTGGATGTGAGCTCGGCACTTTGAAGTTCATCCATTTTTGCTTGAAATCATGATGGACGCTTTCCGATGCCTGTTCACTAACTGGGCCTATTGATGAACAATTCTGTACACAGTATTGTTTAAAATATCTAGAATGGCTGAACGAGCTGAAGGGGCCCTGCACAACAGGCTGCTCTGCGTTTACAAAAGTAATCAAAGCTCTCCTTTTCAGTTTATAGGCCGATATAATAAAGTAAAAGTTGAACGTATCAAAGACAGGCCTTCGGCGTCCAGCGCCTTCAACGGTCGATGTTTGGATGGCACAGATGTAGCCTTTGTGAAGGTTTATATAAGAGTGAATGATATCAAGAACTGTGTTGCATGTAAGATTGGCTGTTGAACTGTGAAGTTAGATTGCAAAAAGGCAATTCATGTTTCCTATTGATTGCTGACTTAAGTTGTGTGATTGCTTTCGCTTCTGTTATTGTTGTATCTTGTGTGTTGGTCAGTTTGCTAATGAGGCCGACCAGCGCCATTATTTGATTGTTTGTCTATTAAGTGTTGATAAAGGGCGCTCCATGTACTTTTGTTTTTCATAGCTCGCTTATGTTCTTCATGCCTCGTCTTAAACATTCTCGCTGTTTTGCCGAACCAGCGATGATCTCCCGTCACCTGGTCAACTACATGCTCTGCGCTTGTTTATCCTGGCTTTGCCGTGCGGCTGACGGCCATAAAGATTGCAGAGTGCCAGTTCGCCTGGGCATAGAATAGAAAGATGTCCGCAGACTTGAACAAATTAAGCGCGAAAATTCCTTAGCAGCCGCAGACGCTGCGGTTCGCCCTGCAAGAGCTCGTCAGTACAGCTGGAAGTGGCCCAAACCAGCTTAACATGATACTTGAGAGCATGGATTTTGGGGTAATAGCAATTTCCGAATGAAGTATGCTTTCTTTGAATCTGTCTATTTTTGTGAGAAAGTCTGCTTCCAAACACTCACCAAAACAATCTTCTACAACAGACCGGAATGATTCAAAGCACTCACAGATGGGTAGGCAATACAGCGGCAAATAGATCTAAGAACGCCGATATTCCTAAGAGTTGCTTGCACGAATTGTCGTTGAAAGTTCCGCCATGCATTGAATGTCGCTGGACATTACTTCGTTTCATCCATCTGTGACCGTCAGACCACCGTTTGCACAGTTCATTGTATAGAGAATTTGGTAAGTCCAATAAATCAGTGAAGTTCTAGCGCCGGTATCATCTTCAAAGATGTGTGGAAGATATCCTCTTGGGATTGCGGGCCGGAAACCCAACGCATAGTACTTACCTTTCTGACTGGATACAACCTACCCATGTATCTCAGGGCAAAGGTCACTAAACGACATGAGCTATCGTCTCAGAACCGCACTGCCTTTTAAAGGAGGAAGACCTATCTGGGAAAGATAGTGGGGAGTACTAGCCACACTAAAGGCACTGTAAATACCCGCTGAGAGTGGCTTAGAAGATGACGGTTCGTGATAGCCTGTTGATGGACCCACATTTGTTCCCTATTGGGTACCAGACGACCGTTGAGTGTGTGATAGCGTCGTATTTGAGTAGGCATAGGCCTTCGTTTTGAGGCTGAATAGTACTGCCACAAAATTATTATTTGTTTTAGAATAACGGTCAATAGACAATTATTTTTTCCTGCTTTGATATTGTCAGTCACTCAATTAAACTTTGACATGTAGCTTCCGTTTCAGTTAAAACCAATAATATCTAAATCAAAAATTCAGTTAACATTGGGCAATACCAATATTTGTAGATGTGAGATTAGATTTTTCTAACTTTTGAAGCAGACGTCCCATTGACCATTTCTAAGAATCTGTTATATTATAGAGCATAAATAACTCTCTATCTATTCAATCACCAACAGAATAAAGATTACTCTGCTGACAAAAAAATAAGTTGACGTTGAAAACTATCCTACTACCTATTTCCCAGCTGATGTCTCGTAACAAATTTAATTAATAAAAGTTTTATTTTCATGTCGTGGATAACAACGATCTTTGTTTGACTGATAGGTGGACCAAACTACGTCCTTTCTTACATCGACGAGCAGATGGTTCCTTATTTTGGCTACCATAGATGCAAAATGCATCATAAAGAGAAACTCACACGATTTGGATTTCAAAGCTGGGTATTGGCGGTGAATGATAGCACGCCAATGCATTTTCTCCGCATGACTGAGAAGGTGGAAATATGTCTGATGTTCCCTTTGGGACTCATGTTGTCAGAAACTGTGCGCAACATGTTTTGAACTCAAAGGACCATGCTCTACTATTTGACAACCTCTTCTGTTCGCTTCCTGTGTTAGAAAAGTTGAAAAGTGAATTCAGACAAGCAATCGAAAATTCGCAAAGTAATCGCATTTAAAATTTGTTTCCGAGTGTAAAGGAATCAGAAGAAAAAGAGCGTGGAAATTTCAGAGTACTTTTAATTTCTGAGTTTTTGCATAATCCAAATACATGACAATTTATACCAAAATCAGACTGGTGAATGATTAAACTATTAATAGTGCATTTGCCCAATGTTCCCATTGGGAACAGCATCGTATATCTATGTTGCTCTAGCAAAAGTGGAAAACAAAAGCCGCAGTTCTACTTCTATGCACAATTGAGTGAAGAAAACTAAAGAAAACTACGGCAAAAATGATTCGGGCGTAAATGAGTTAAATTTCATTCAAGTTTATTTGAATTACTTCATAAGAATTAGCACGAAAATGTTAATGAAGACTTTCTGAAAATCTCATCCTGCATCTATTCCAAGTTTGATCTCATCATCTACAAAAAAGCCTCTCGCCTCATCGTTCGATCAAATGTCCCACGTTGCAATATACGACTGAGATTACATCGTCATTTTTTCCATTGCTGTCCTTTGAAGTTTCGAGCATGGTGAGTGAAAAATAGCTATCCAACAAATGGTTGTTGGCAGAAAGTTCATCTTTCAGTCCACATTCAATAATTGAGTGATAACCAGTCGATAAACGGATATGTTTAACTAAAACAAATGTTTTTCTGTCGCTAAGTGATAGATCCTTTTGACAGTCCACCATGTTGGCTTTACTGATGCAGTTTTCCTTTTCTTTATTTCGATTCACTGTTACTGTGATGAGAATTCTACCCGTAGGTGATGTCAAGAGAAATTCATTGCCTACTGATGCCTTCTTTCTTTGTAAAAGAGCAGATGTTTGTTTTTCAATAGCATTGTCACATCCTGTGTTATTAGTCAGAATCGATGCATTCATTCAAGTTTGACGAATTATGCACCATCGGAAAGTCAGCACACTCGACATCAATGCGGTGCAAATATCATATCAAATATCTTTCAATATCGTGCTCGAACAATCTAGTATCATCTCTAGCATGGTCTCGACATTGCTAGGGAATTTGCCAGATTGAGGACATGCACTAGGACAGGGCTGGCTAGCGCTATCCTTTCATACGGCCCCAGGTCATTTCCCATCATGTTGATGAGCATTTATGTGTGAAGCGACACACATTCAGATTTGGCAAGCCTCCTACTGGTCGGCAAACACCAACATGTTGGCCCACATGATCCACATTCCACGTTTAACCACATTCTGGTATACAACGCCGATCAGAAGCCTGATAATATCACATACATGTGCATATGACAGGAAATGATCTGAAGACATCCCGGAAATTATGGCTCTAGACTTAATGCTTTTCAATTGATAAGAGAAAACATAGAAAATTTCACTTTTACCCATGATGAATATCATTTTCTTACCATGATGTTTTGGATAGATTGAATGATGCTCACGAGAATTTGATCTTCACGTTACAGATGGAAGCAAACAACTCCATGTCGTTTTCAGATGTTTGTATCAACCGTCTTCGTAATGGTTCAGTCTCCACTTCTGTTGACAGGAAACCATCTTGGAGTGGCTTATACACTCATTTTCACAGCTTTGTTCCTGTCGTGTACATTAATCTTGTTCGATCTGTTGTCAGCAGGACTTTTCGCATCTGTACTGCTGATAATTTAGATCAAGAGATGAAAAAGGTGCACTGTTTTGGAGAGCAATTGCTACCCTCCTTCTTTTGTGAAAAGATGCGGTCAATCGCCTCGACCTCCTGATCCTGTTGTGTTGGGACCAGCCAAGAAATTTGTCTACTTGACCTTGTCCTTCATTGGTGACAAGATGGCCGCAAATTTTCGCCGTTCTTTTCGCTCGGCTTTGTCTGTGTGTTCATGTCTGGAGCTGCGTGTTTTGTTTTCAACGCGTCGCATCTCTGTACGATCTCTCAGAGACAAACTCCCGGAACTCTCCACCTCTATTGTCATTTACAAATACAAATGTGCTTTCAGATGTGAGTACGTGGAGAGAACTAGGAGATGTCTGAGAGAGATGGAGTTGGTGAGCACGTGCCGCGTTGGATCTTTTCCGATGTTAAGTGCCCGCCGCGTTCTCACGCATTCCTGCGAGTGCTATTACTCGCCAACTCCAAGTGTGCTCATCAGATGTTTCGGGTGTTCGTGATGGTTTCACAGTATTGTACCGCTCCCAGTATTTTATGAGGCTGTGCATATTAGAAGCCCTTGTTATTAGGCATTTTAGCCCTGATTATGTACACAGAAAGATTCCGTCCTGATGTTGTCTTTACCGTGGTAATTTTTATTGGCTTTCCTTTGTCTGTCTTCGATTCTATTGTTAAGTGTCGCGCATTCATTAGAGATGTCTACACCGATTTAGACTGTTTAACCGTGTCACTTTGCTAGAAGTGCAAACTGATTCAAAACGATGGCATATGCAGGAACTTACACAGTGGGCAAAAATAACTTTTCACTACCTTACAGAAATAAGAAAAATAGTCGTGCGCCGCATGCAGATTGCTGTGAATTCCTTCAAAATGCTCCGATCGCCACGATTCCTTCAGATTCGAAGAATTCAGATCATTGCTCTAAAGTTTTCTCGATAATGTTGGGCCCTCCGATCATTATTAAAAAAAAATAGCAGGAGCACGAAAACCATTCACAAACTTCTCTGCAGAACGTGTCATCGTCTGTTTCTCTTCGCTGTGTGATCCGGTTGATAACAGCCATTGAAACGTCGCACAATTTGGCGTGTTTAGTGTTGAACTGACTGCTCATTGTTCTATTGCTATGGTATTATAGATCGCCATGAAAGATCGCCGTAGTAAGCATGAGGATGTGCAAATCTTTAGAGGCAAAGTCATGCTAACCACAGAGATTAAGAAGAATTTTCATCAGTGATTTTACCGCCTCTCTGCAAAGCCTACCCTTATTTCGCATCCACAAATGTGAATCATGCCTTTTCTAAAATGGATTTCATTCGCGCATTTGTTACATCTAAATCCTTACATATTTTCGCTGCTACGGAATCATGGTTTAGTGACACTGTTTTGAACGAGTTGGTGAATGTGAATGGACATCATCTTTTTAGAGATGACCGGGGCGATGGCCGAGTTGGAGGAGGTGTTGCAGTGTGGACGAAATTTTACCTCCGACCACAGCGTTTCCAACCTCGAGGTTCTTCATATGGTACAGATGGAGTTTGGTTAGCTTTTCCTCGTCATAAGATGATTTTTGTATGTCTGTATATCCCTCCTTCATCAACCGTTAAATCATCGTCCAACGTCATTTCATACATCGCTGATAATTTGGATCGATTATTATCGACGAATCCCGACTTTGAGATCGTTTTGACAGGAGACTTTAACCGGTTGGATATCTCGTACCTGCAAAGTGCCTTCGACTTAGTTCAGGTAGTGAATTCACCAACCAGGGCCAATGCAAGACTTGACCTTGTCCTGCTTTCCTCTGCACTGGTTAATCAGTATACCGTACAAGTTGGGCCTCCAATTTCGTCATCCGATCACAAAACCGTTATTTGCGTTCCTGGTGCTTTCTGCCCTCACATCAAAGACCAAACAGTTAGAACAATTCGTAGGCTTCGCAGCTCAAATGTTCAAGCTTTTCTGGGCGTCCTGAGTAAGATAGATTTTTCCCTTATGTATGACATGCATTTGACGGCTGACAAAAAATGCTTCATCTTCCATGATGCTTTGAATTTTTGCTTTGTCGAAACCATCCCTACGTCTACAGTTATCATGACATCATCTGATAAACCCTATGTGACTCCTTTAATTAAAGACCTAATTAACCAACGCTGGGACGCTTTTCGACGTTGTGACCTAGCTGCATACAAGCGCCTTAGCTTGAAAGTGAAGCAGCTTCTTTTCAAAGAGAAGCGTAAATGGGCAAACAGGGCCAGTAATTGTCCTCGTGACATGTGGAACGTCGTAAATGAGCTCAAGGGCACAAAGTATAGACGTTGCTCTGGAATGGCTTCCCTTACATCTCAATTTCAGGATCACTATCAAGCTGCTGAGCAAATCAATTCAGCTTTTACTAAGAATCAGGTCTTTCGTCCAAATCTGGATCCCATTCAGGATGTTGATGATTGGTCGCCGTCAATACATATTAATGACGTCTTCAACTGCCTTGCTTCTCTGAAGCCAAACAAAGCATCTGGTCGTGATGGGATACCTACAATTCTCTACAAAGAAGCTGCTCATATTTTAGCTCCTCTCCTGACTCATATCATCAACGTATCGATAATTCAGTGAAAGTTCCCTGATCCTTGGAAGCACAGCCTTATAACTCCAATCCCCAAATCAAGTCCACCAAAGATTGAAGAATTGCGACCAATCTCCCTTCTGCCCATCCCTGCGAAAGTTTGTGAAGGCCTTATTCTAAATTCTGGATTGCTACCACATTTCTATAAGTGCTTTGGGAAATTTCAATTTGGAGGTGTCCGGTCTTCATCTACTTCATGAGCTCTGATCTGTATGCACGATTTTATCACAAGAGAGTTAGACAAAAGTGAAACTACAGGAGTGATCGTGTTAGCATATGATTTTGCAAAAGCGTTTGACACGCTTGGTCATGACGTTATCGTGCAATCTTTGCTATCTAATCAATTTCCAACTGGATTCTGTCTTTGGATACATGATTATTTGTCGCACCGATATCAGTCAGTAAGAGTAAATGATTGTGTAAGTCAAGAAAGTCTTGTGTACTCGGGTATACCCCAAGGTTCGGTTCTGGGACCATATCTTTTTAATACAGTCGTTGGAAGTTTATGTGCCAGTAATCACAATAATATCATTGTAAAGTATGTCGACGATTGCACAGTTATCGTCCCTGTTTTCAAAGATGCATCTGCCACGTACCTCGAAGAGCATTCAAATCTGATGAATTGGTCATCGACTGTTGGTTTGAAAGTAAATGTGATTAAAAGCAAAGTTTTGTGGATCCCTAAATCAATCTCGTGCATGAGACCTGCTGTACCGGACATTATGTTAGTTGACGACCTCAAAATTCTTGGTGTCATTATCTCATCTGACCTAAAATGGCATAATCATATAGTGAACATCAACAAAGTGGCCTCAAGACGTTTATATGCTTTGCGCTCCCTCCGTCCTTTCATCGATGCATCTAGCTTGGCTCGTGTGTATAAAGGCTTGATTCTATCCTTGATGGAATATTGCTCTCCATTGCTCGTTTGCATGTCTAAAAGGGGGTGATAAAAACATTCTAAGGAAGCTTCAACTTCGAGCTCATAGAATAGTTTGTAATGATGACTGTTCCTGTGACATCTTTGATGACCTTGACGTCAGGAGAGAGAAAGCAGCCGTAAAGTTGCTCCAAAACATTTCTGCTAATTGCGAACATCCCCTGTATTCTTTTTGTCCTGAAATGTCTTCTAGAACTGGTCGCTTAAGGCAGCCACCTTGTAAAACTACCAGGAGAAGGAAGTCGTTCTTCCCGGCTGCAACTATTATTATAAATGATACTTGGACTGATTGAGTCAGCATTCATTTTTCAACATTTTACTCATATGATTTGTTAGTCAATTTCCGTGCACCAACGTACTGTATAATTTTTGAAACGTCTTTGTAGTATACTGCTTTCTTTGTTTGTCCCCGTATGTGCTATGATTTATATGATTTTCATTAACTTTGCAAATATAAACATTTCTCTCTCTCTCTCTCTCTCTCTCTCTCTCATTATGTCAAACAGAAGAAGAGACGACCTGTCTAATTCTGTGGAGGTCTATGTTAAGTTCATGTACATTTATGCATCAGGTGACATTTGTGTTCAGTTAAATTGATTGATCAATGCATGTCAAGTCATTCCGTTGTGTTCGCCGAACGAGAACCGGACGAAATGCTTCGCGAATATTATATCATGTCATCTACCAACATCTTTGTGGCATTTTTCATTTACAAATGCAACTATTATCCTCATTTACAATTTGCAGCCATCAATTATGAGGAAGAGCATCAAAATATGCTTGAATGGCGTCTTCAAATGGTCTGCACATCAACATAGCATAAAGAAAGATCCTTTGGATGCCAAGTCGTCACAGTACCAACCTTCCGGACCTTGCTCTGGTAAAACAGTTGAAGTCACTAGGAGTAATTTTCTCCGAAGATCTTTAGTGGACTGCTGATGTGGATTATCGGATGTGGATTATCAAAATGTGCTTCTCGGTGACTACGCTTTGCGAATATTACGTCCTTTCCTCAATGACATGGTAGGCGTATATAATGGCCTTATACAATCACTAATTGAGTACTGTCCTCTCTTGTTGGTCGGAATGTCTGAACGCAACAGCGTGATACTCGATAAAATTCAAAGAACAGCACACAGAATTATTTGCCACAAGGACTGTTCTTGCGATATTTTGGATGATTTGACAGAGCGCCGAGATGACGCAGCCATCAAACTTTTGCAGAAGACATGGACTTACAACGATCATCCTCTGCGCACCACGTGTCCATCCAAATCGGCTCGATCCTGTCATTTTCCTTCGATCCTGTCATTTTCCTTCGCGGACCTCGCGTAGACGAAATTTCCTAATATCTATGATACTTGTCAATAATACCTGCTGTGACTGATCTCTTGTCTCTTCCACCCTATTCATGTTAATATTTAAATGCTTTGTGACATTGAAATTAATTTCGCCTGCTTCACTACTGCAACTACAGCACTGACTCCTTTCAACCTTCGAATCAAATGCATTTTCACTGCAATGTACGATTACCAATTTTTCAAATATATGAACACGATATGCTCCAATTTCCGTTGTACAAAAGTCACATGACAATGATGTGAGTCTCTTGACCATTTCTTAGAACATGTTTAATGAAGCTGAGACAATCGGCAATTTTAGCAAAGCATGGAGCACACTACATTTTGAAAACCTTGCCTGTATATTAATGGCACACGAGAAAGGTTTCCGAAACGCAGCGTTCTGCATGCCCTGAAACTATTAATTAGAAGACATTCGCAAACCATTTGTTTTCTCAAATGAATATGTTTTGAAATATCAGCACAGACTTTGCAATCTCAGTAAAAGGAAAGTTTGTACACCGTTTACATGATGAAAATCGATTGCATAACAATTCGTTTGGAGAGCATTTTTATAAGAAAACGTCGGGATTTAGCTGCAACTTTATTGAAGTGAACTATTTCCACAAAGATAGATTCCACAACATAAATGGCTATATAAATATGAAAATCAATATTGTGATGGAAAACATTACTTTCCGAAAGTGATATTTAATACTTAGTGATGAATATTCCTAATGATGAAGATCTTCATTCTCCATATACTAAATATTCCTAATAGTAAGAAATTTCTACACTTTCCTCGAAATAAAATATTTCAACTCCTTAAACTGGTTCAGAGAAATATCTATTTCACCGCTGCAATCAATGTTTCTACATAAATGACAGAAGTCCGCATAATTGTACTAAAAGTGATGCATACCGAATTTGATTTGCCTTGTTACAGTAGAAAACGCAGAATTCGGCACTCCCTGGCACTGATTTAAATAGACCAAATTATACGAACTGCTGAAATAGACATGTTTGGTTGTTTCTACAACAAATCACTGAATGTATAACATACAAAATCTAGACGTAACCGTTATCTGTTACTTTGTGTTCGATTTAATGCACTGTAGACTTAAAGTGTCAATATATTAGATACATCTTCACCAAGCTGCTATATACTGCAAATATCGGCCTACATGCAGCCTATGTCATGAACAGATGAGGACCAAGGAAGACTGTTTGTAAATGTGAAGTCTTGGATCCTTCATTGAGCTCAGTTTTTGCCCAAAATGGTAGAATCCTGCAAATTGCGATTACATGCTGTCTATACGTGGCCTACTTCGAATGGATTTCAAATTCTAATGAAATAATCCGCTAGCCGACAAAGGACACAGCTGCTTTTATGGGAAGGTCCCATCAAACTAACATCTGATGTGCGGCAGATGATAAGACAATGATTATGGTGACTGCTATGAGTTGTCGAGGCGATAAAACAGGAAATACTTGAGAGATCGCAAACGTGGCCGTGAATGACGCACGATGATAGAACAATCTACTTGAAAAGTTCCAAGTCCACAACAGAATCTGTGTATCCAGCGATTTCAACATTCGCATTCAACATTGTCTCTTATCAGCTGACTGCATGTTCGAAAGTTGATATTTCTGACTAATTCTAATATAATTCAGTCAAATTTCATCTCATGCAAGCTTAGTGAAATACTGACTGACAATAAACAGTAGAAAGGAAATATTTTCAGGAATCAGTGAAAGCTGTCTCTGAGAGTCATGGCAGATGCCGCACATCATGGGCTTAACATTTGGGAAGACGATGAAGTCACACGGAGGTAGATCTGGACAGTAGGGTGGATGATCTAACTGCTGGATGCCTTCATTACGGCTGCTTTACACTGGCAGTCCATGTGCTTCGAATGCTGTTCCTGCTGACTTCCAATGACACTGTCGGGGCTCGACCTCTGGACCATGAGATCGCTAGACCAAGCAACTAGCCACTGTGCCACGGAGACCGGATTCCCTTCCTGCCGACTTCTAATGACACTGTCGGGGCTCGACCTCTGGACCATGAGATCGCTAGACCAAACGCCTAGCCACTGTGCCACGGAGACCGGATGCCATTCCTGCCGACTTCCAATGACTCTGTCGGGGATCGACCTCTGGACCATGAGATCGCTAGACCAAACACCTAGCCAGTGTGCCACGGAGACCGGATGCCATTCCTGCTGACTTCCAATGATGCTGTCGGGGATCGACCTGTGGACCATGAGATCGCTAGACCAAGCACTAAGTTCCTGTGCCGGATATTTTAGAGTTGCTGATGAATTCAAAATCTCGAATTCTGATTGTTATCGAATAATCGCGATAGCTGTCTGTTTGACAGATGATTCCTCGTGTCCCTATAATTACGTAAATTAAACTTGATAATTGGCTGCATATTATAGCAGACATGGTTGGAAACGACTTGGATTATGGCGGCCGGTTCCAACCCTGATAGCACAAACGATATGCTTCAACAAAAGAATCGCTAAGAATCTATTTTCTCCGACCAGTAATAGACCTCAGGTCTGTGAGGGACAAAAGCAAGAACTGTGAATATTAGCGTAAATAATCAGGCTCACAGTGATGGGACTGTCCGGAACAACAGGGTTCGTAGTGATGGGACTGTCCGGAACAACAGGGTTCACAGTGATGGGACTGTCCGGAATAACAGGGTTCACAGTGATGGGACTGTCCGGAATAACCAGGTTCACAGTGATGGGGCTGTCCGGAATAACAGGGTTCACAGCAATATGACTGTCTTTAATATCTTACAAATGAAAGATAACTCTCGAACGTTCTCGCCGGGAGACACCGGGTGATTGACTGTAATGTAATCGACACAGCTAGCGAAATGACAGCAACTCAAAAGGAGGGAATGACGGACAGAACAGACAAAAAAGTACAGCAAGAGAGAAAATGAATTGCTTCTGGATGCACGAAGTAGGTTCGAACATTTTTGTACCTCCAAAAAACTTAGAAGAAAAATAGAATCAGAGTGAGGCAGCACAGAAAAATGTTTGACTGCCAGAGTGTCCGAGCATCTACCTGCATGGATACACTCTTGTGGGTTTCTTCCTTGCTCAAAGTCTTGATCTTTAAGATAAGTTTGCGTGAGCGTGTTTTTGATAAAGATACTTGAAGTTCTATGCATGTTCACAAGAGAATACTTGCAAAAGAGCTTCGCTTGTTGATGAAAGGCATTAAAATTTGAGTCCCAATTTATACAAACCTTTGTTAATTACACCACGCAGGTACCTAAGAAAGTAATCTACAAGGCAAGGTGTGTAAACACATTTTCGATCTAGCGGCTTGAACTCCTGCGCGCTTTCACAAGGCAGCAGTTGTGAAAAGAAATCGTTTGTTGATGGCAAAATTCACAGACTTGCGACCTAACTTGTAGAAATCTGCAGCAGTTTACATCTGCATGTATTTTTGAATTAGTGGCTGAGAAATCTAGCTGCTTGGAAAGGACATCATTCAGAAAACATAGCTGGCATTCGTGAGAGCCATGTGGAAGGTGAATGCAGTAAGTGAGACAAAGCTGCAACGCATCATTCTGATTGGCTGTTATGATCTTTATCTGCGATTTCATTGGAGTAGACGTGTTTACTGAGGCCCAATGCCGGTCATTATATTTCGAAAAGACTCGTGACTACAATTAGAAAGCTCAGGCTGTTTCACTAACTGGATCTTCCAATAGTTTTAAGGGATTTTCTTGACAAGGGGCTCTTGAAACTATTGCAATTTGTGGCAGGTTGAAGGTTAATTCTCTGCTGATTGCCTGGACCGGTGTCCACCCTTCAGAAGAGCTGGTTAAAACATTCAGGTGCTGTTTTTCATTTTATTTTATAGTTCTTACTTCAATAAAGTCTGAACTCGAGAATGATCGTGCGTGCAGTCAACGACAGACATTGTTTCAATTAGAAGTAGTGAGTGACTTTCATCTGCTGTAATGGTGGAAACTTCTTCGTTTCAGTGGCTGATGAGCATGCTGAATATTTTCCTGAAAGGCAATCCTGCGTATTCTGGCTTGTTTGGTAAATCAGAGAGTTCGTCATCAAACAAATGAAGCGGTGACTTGGACTCGCCTGGAATGAATCCCTCTACTCGTTGGAGCCTCTGCTTGCTCTGCCGAGTGAACAATCAGTGAACGGAATTCTTATACGAAATTCAGTCATCTTATCAATATTGTTGTTCATTAAGTATTAAACAGACATTTTGGTACTATTCCTTCAAATGGAACATTTTAGTAAATATATCAAATTGATTTATTTTCATGGTTTTGTATCGATTGCGTTGATGAGGACATGTTCCAGTCCAGATTCCTTCAAAAATAATGCGATACAAACACTATTTAACAGATCACAAAAATTGACTGGTGACCCCCTTGTCTTTTATCTCTATGCACTGATGATGGTGGGTTTTGGGTCGACCTTGGGGAAGTGATACAAAACTTTCTGTTTTTCTTTTTATGCTGAATGGTTTTCTATTTATGCTGAATATATACAGATCAAGTTACAAACATCAATATTTTGATTTGAATCTAAGGAGAGCTACAGGATAAGAGGATAAAGTTCTGATATTTTTGTGAAATACTGAAATAGTTGTTATTATTAGCTATTTCATTCTGGGCTTGACAACACTGGCATTGAAAGTTCATACATATTGTATCTACTGTAAGCTTACATGTATTTTGTTGCAATCAGTAATTAAGAAAAATGACCTATCTGCCGTAAATTGTCTACTGAATTTTCACGACGTGTCGCAGGTCCTGCTACGTTGTCGCGTCAGGCAATAGTTACAAGTCATTTTTCTTAATTACTGATTGAAACATGTGTCTGCCTCAACACGCCATGCTTGCTTTATCGTATTTTGTTGCATTTGTGCATATTAAATTTTTATATATTCCGTATATTTTATATCTTCGCAGTTATCTTCGCACCCTTAACTTTCTGCGATAGCCGACATTTATCCAAAAATAAATTGATTCCGATTTCGTATTCTAAATATTTTTCAGCATCCACTTGCAGCTGTAATATTCATCAAGTTTGTTTGCATTTCTGAATGATGAAATGAAAACAATTGCTGTGCTATGAGCAATATGTAACTCAATTATAATTAAATCAAAGATCTTCAATTAGTCAGTACATCAGTGTAGATTAAGTATATGATATCTACCTGATTCTACGAGTTAACCAGTGATAATCTACGAGTCGGAGCGCAGCGAAGACGAGTAGATTTCATGGTTTAACTCTGTAAATCAGGTAGATATCTTATTTAAACCACTGATATCTACTAAGATTTCCAAAATGGTTTAGGGTTAGATGTCATTATGGTATTAAGATATTTAAACCGTTGATATCAACAACACATTGATGTAACATATCTACATTATAGCCATAAATTATTACACCACAGTAAAATGTTTTTACTATTAAGATTTCCATGATATAACACATATAAAGATTTCTATAGATGTAAGCTATGGATTTATGTGTCCGTGATTTAGTTCATGCATGAACATAGTCCTAGTTTGATTTGCTTTTTGAAAATCAAAAAGCAATATCAAAATAGTCCATGATCAAAGTATCCAATATCATCTTTTACTTAAGCAGTCTTACGGTAAAAAGAATTGAAAATGAGCAGTATAAGCAGATTTGCTACAACTACAGAGGAAGAAAGGAAAAAGAATTTGGAAGAAAGGATACCTTATAATACATTAAAGAAACAGAAGTGGGCACTGAGCATATTTAGAGAATGGCAACAATTCTGGAAATGTCGATTAGATGGAAGCTTAAAAGTCTGTAAAGATATTGATGAAATGACCGCCTATGAATTAGACCAATGTCTTCGCGTTTTTTTATGTGAGGTTAGAAAAACGGATGGAACTAAATATCCTCCCAAAACACTGCAAGAGATGGTTGCAGTGCTGTAATGTTATGGATAAAAATTGGTCAATATTCTGCGATAAAGACTTCAGTGAATCAAGAAAAGTGTTAGACGGTGAGATGAAGGCAAGTGCAAAGGAAGGCAACGTAAAGATAACCAAAAGAAGTGACATAATATCTTTCAACTCTGAAGAGAACTTATGGGACTAACGGGCCTAACGGGCTGGGAACGAGTTCCCCTACACAGCTACAGAACACACTCATTTATGTTCTAAGCATTGAACTAGGGTTGCGTGCTGCTACGGAGCACAAACACTTAACTTTTGGGGATCAAAACGATCAATTGCGATTGATAGAAAAAGATGGCGTGGAGGTGCTTCAGTACAAAGAAAGCACCTCTAAATCTCATTTATTTGGGATCAAACAAGCCAGAATGGAGCCAAAAGTCGTACATGTGCTGCCAAACTTTGAAAGCCCGGAGAGATGTCCAGTGAAGATCTACAAAAAGTTCGTCCATTACAGAGAAAATGTCAAAGAAATAACGTCCTTTTATCTTACACCTATACAACAACCCAAAAATGAAACTTGGTTCAAAAAAACTCCATTAGGTATTCATCAAATTGAAAAAGTAGTCAAGAACTAATGATGAGCATAAAAGCAAAAGGTAACTTTACAAACACAAGTACAAGAAGAACTGCAAAAACGCGAATAATAGCATCAGGATTACCAAATGAAGTAGCGAAAAAGCGTATTGGTCATGTATTCAGAGGCAGATCTAAATTACATCGACATGGGATCGATGAACGAAAAGGTGACCCATGCATTGAGAAAAAGTGATGCTCAGGCACCTACATGTAGTCGTCAATGTCAACCAATGACCAATGCAATAATGAAAAAGAAGGAATTTCCACAGAAAATGTATCTTTTGGAGGAAATTTTCAAAACTGTTCTTTCAACATTTATATTCGTAAAGACTGATCACTATACTTGAAAATCACATATTTAGAATGATATTGTTATAGTTGATAGTAATACAATTACTTACATTACATTTGTTTTGCAGTACTGAGATTTCCCAGCAGTTCATAGATAGTGATTGCAGGAGGTTAAATGCTGGAGTTAAACGCTGATAACCTCCTACCGATTATACATTACAAAGATATAGACACCTACTGATGTCAGTGGTTTAAATGAAAAGAAAACGTTATTGCGTAATACATGTTCTTAGGCTACTAATTACAATTATTGCAATAATAAATCGTTTCTCACTAATGCCACATTTCTCATGGGCCCAATAGGAATCTTGGCCCATAGAAGAATCTTTATGTCAGCACAAAATACAAAGAATGCACTTCGTTTACTTGATTTCATTCATTTATTTAAACTTGGGCTTGGGTTTTGACCACAAGTTCTTGCGCAACCTTGAAGGGAGAAGGCGAATGTATGCAGAGTTCAGCATGTCCGATTACTTTAATTGATTTGTATAAACTATCACGGCAATGATATCGGACTGTTACAGTTAGTTAGATGACAACAAGTCAATGCCTGGAATCATAGATTTCTCTAACATAGCATCTGGGCAGAAATCTGCCGCACGGATACGAGATGAGGCTGATATTGTATTTCATTTGACGTTTTTAACCATGGATCTGTTGATTTACATTTGTAATAATGTGCAAATACATCTGGGAAATGATGCCGAATTACATCAATTTTGAAGTATAATTTCCATTCCCAGTTTGTTTCTCAGTCTGACGTTTACGATTAGCCGCCGTTTTTACACCGGCATATGAGTTATCTGAGCAAACTAATTCGTGCATCAATCAATATCATTTACATAGACCTGTCAGTAAACAATTGAATAATAACATTGAAACGGAATTGGTTTGGTAGAAATCATTTTCCCAATAATACTTTTATCATTAATTTTACAATTTGCCAACAAACTCGCATCTAAGGTTTAGATCTTCTTTAGAAATGACATTTCCCCTCCAAATGAAGCTGTTCACTTAATAACACAAAGCACTACAAAGTAATATTTTGGTTCTCCTTCCTCAGATGATTTTATTCATTCGTGAACTTTCCAAGAGCTAACACCAAAGAAAAACACTTGCATCATATTTGTTACTTTTTAAGGCATAGCGGTCCATAGAAGTAATGAGAATACTGACGCAGGATGCGCCTGTGTGGAATGGAGCTTTGGATTTTCTAAAAATTATTCAGAAATTACCAAATCCTCACAGAATGCTCACTTAGATTGTCTGATACAAAATAATGCAATGACATTGCAAACTTCACTTCCTGAAATTTCATAATCCATCTCATAAGATATCCATTTTCCATTGAAAATCATTGTATGAGGCAGGACAAAAATGTTCACAATCTTTATTGTGTTGAATTCGTTGCATGAATAAGTTCAGGGGCATTTACTCGTCTGTAGTCTTTGCAATCAGTTTCTGTTGCTCAGAAATTAAAGAATACAAGCAGGTTATTCGCAGATGTTTGTCGAACAAAGACAATTCGTCAACTAAGTGTTTCAAAGGGTTTATGTTTCGATATTGATTGAGACCTTTCTTACTCCTGAAGAAGATCGTTTGAGACTCATCGGATGATTTCACTGTAACTATTAATTCAGCGCTGTGAAAATGTTTTAATTATTCCACCAAAGAAATCGGATTTTGGTTTTGAAGACTATTATAACGACGATTAAGAATCGAACTCGTATCTTGATGTGCATCGACAAAAATCGATGGAGTGAAATGGATAGAGCAATCTTGAGTTGATCGTCGGTGTAAATGAAATCGTTAATTGTTCTTTCTTTATGGATCCAACAGTGGTTTTTCTTCAACAGAAAGCAATGAAATGCAGTGGATGAGTCTTCAAATGTACTTTCATTGTCATTCATTCTTAAACACAGCATTTGTTTAGTATCTTCGCTGTCTTCACAAACACATCGCTGTTGATGTGAAATATACTACAACGCTCGCAGAGTAAGAATGGCACGCATGCAATGCAGTAGTTTCTGCATGAATGACATCGATTCAAATAATCAGCCTCATTTCGTATCGAAGCGTCAAAGATATCTGATCAGAGCTCATTCCAGATGCTAGTTATAGATTTCCAATGCTTGATTGAATAGATAGCTATGTACTCTGCAACGTCGATTGCGCCTTCTCGACCACGTTGCTCGCCCCAACCCGCCTAGTCCGCAAGAAAAGCTTTAGAAGCATCTGCTCGCCGCCCGCCGCATGGTTGGAGTCGCCCGCGCGGCCGACCGCGGCTTACATGGATTTCCCAAGTGCAAGACGTCCTCCCGCTTCCCGACCTTCTTGTCCGTGCCCACGACCGCCACGCATCTCGCGATCTGGTCGCCACGATCACTTGAGCTGGTCAAGCTCATCCAAGTAAGTACAAGTAAGTACTCTGCATCATTCTTATATTGACAAATGCAAAAATCATGCGCTTTCTTTACACTATTGTTTATTTTTGTCTATATTCATGTACGTGCTTCATTTCTAAGCAATTCTAGAGCACCACAGTCATGTCTTAAATGCAAGTTGGAATGTTCCTTATTCAGATGTAATGAGACACTAGGTCCAATCTGTACATTGTAGTGCATTCGAGACTAGGCCTAATGTACATAAAGTGAAGTATGCAGAATCTGAAATCACTAGGTGACATGCCACGCGTAATTACGGAACACCCCAAACATCCGTGGTTAAGGACATTCTTTCTTCTATCCGCGTACATGCGCGCTGCACTAAGAGTCAGAAATCACTTGATCTGATGCTGTTAAAACATGGGAAACGCGCGGACGAGCGTTTATAGTTTGCGCGTCGTCTACGGTTGTCTGTGATGCCGCTTGAACCACGGATGAACCGCTAAGCATGTTCCTTGAGCATGAAATTGAGGTCCTATCACATTGTTGGCCTCTGATACATGCAGACACATGAGACGCATTGTCTATATAACAGGACTGCCAATTATACTAACTTATATAACAGATGTTGCAGCAATGTCCCGCATAGCCACGGATGTTTGGGGTCATGTGTAGGCTAATTACACGTTGTTCACCAGTAAATTACGCGTGATTGAGCGTGGCATGTCACCTAGTGATGGCATCATCACAGAGTTGGAAGTGGGTCAACGAAACGTGACCCATGACCCACCTGACCCACGGCATATGTGACCACCACCCACCTGACCCACCGACTTTTCACGAAAACATGACCCACGACCACCTGACCCACCACATCTTTGACCCACCTCACCCACCTAGCCCACATGCTGCAAGGGTGAATGATGTGAGTGCAATTTCCGTTTCTGGCACCATCCTTAGTTTCATTTTCATTTTCATTCAAGATTTCAGGTCTATCTAGATAGAGGCCTCGTAGTATCAAAATTATTGTTGAGATTTTTTTTATGAAGATTCAAGTGTATCAGATCTCTTGTCACATGACAAATAGACATCCAAACTCATCAAAATGATCTTATAATCAAAGTTCATGTACCACAAATGCCTAACTAAAGTTCTAATAGAATTTAAACGATTCTGTTTCTTGTTATAACTCTTGACTATCCTTTTTAGTGCTACCTATTTAACTCGTAGAGAGATGATTAGTTAAGTTGATGGCCCTACAGACTAAATTTCAAATCTTACATTTCTTAATCAAATGAAGTTAAAAAATAAGATTGCAGTAGGCCTAAATCATTTATTCGTGCATTTATTATGTTAGATACTATATGTGTGAAAATTATCCCACAAAATTCGTCAAACTAATATTTTATTGCTTCTGATGGCAATCGATTCAAATTTCATTAACTTCCGCTAGCTATTAAGTAGAAAGTTGTATATTTGATGTAAGAATGACATTCATTGAAAAGCAAATGGAGTAAGCATGCGTAACGCGTGAATATTACTATAATATTATTATAATTCAAGCTTGCAATACATGAACTGATATATTTGAGTGGCGCTACATGTACGAGTACCTTGTGATAACAGTCACTAGTGACATCATGTAAATATTCCTATCTTAATTGATACCAAATCAAATATCAAAACTAAAATATTTATTGATACGAAGTGTCAAGAAATATCTCCTCACAGAGCTCTGCCGTAATGAGTCTGTGTGAAAGGGATAAGTCTATATCAATGACCGTCGCATAAATTATCTTATTTCAGATTATCATGTATCGAATGAGCAATGAGATGCATGGAGCATGTATGATGCGAAAATAGATTGAACGGCTAAATGCTTTAGATGTGAAGCATGTATATTATGAAAGATATTTTGATCAATTACATATTTCGAAAATATTTAGGTTCTGATCAATCTTTACCGGAGATATACCATTTTAATCTCTACCAGAGGATATTTTCTACGAAAGACCAACAAAATCAAACGAAGCAAACAAAACGAAGATCAGTTGGCATTGCAAGAAAATTCTCAAGATGAATAAAACCTCTGAATACCTGACTTCTTCAGTGTATCTCTGAAATCAAGGTCACACATCATTGGGTATCGTCAGACATAGCGACAGAGAATCGAGCATACACAATTGTACTCAAACAACTTCTTTCCACCAACCAACATCTCTCAGTAGACAGTAGCAATTGTTTTCGAGCCTTTAATTTGTGTGAATTCCGCCCCCTATCGAAACTGTATGAGGCACGTGAAAGTGAATAGTGTTGCATATTTTGACTGTGTGCATCCATCACCCCTTTCAGTGACACTGACTCAATGCGAATAAATGGAGTTTACTGTATTTGAGATTGTCAAATCTATCATGGGTCAAACTGGTTGGATGTGGGTCAACGAAGTCTGACCCACGACCCACCTGACCCACGGCATATATGACGCACGACCCACCTGACCAACGGCATATGTGACCCACGACCCACCTGACCCACGGCATATGTGACCCACGACCCACCTGACCCACGGCATATGTGACCCACGACCCACCAGACCCACTTGACCCACGACCCACTTCCAACTCAGCATCATCATATTTGATTATCAATTTTTGACTGAGATCACTCCATTTAATCGCAATTGTCAAGATTATACCAACTTCTGTGCATTAAAAGAAGCATCAACTACGCGGTACATGTACTTCTAAATACCTTACTAGCGCCACATAATGCATCCAGCACATATTCAAATTCAAAATCTAAATTTCAAATGATGTATTCAGACTATTGACTTGTTGTCAATCCTAATTTAGTTGTTCGTTGTCGTTTAGTTGTTGACAAACACGCGATCCATTTCGATTTGAAGTGGACAATAGCTCAATTCTATAATGTGCAAAATGATCTGTAAAGCATCAAAATACAAATTTTTTCGTAAAATTATTGACCGATTATTTTGCTTTTGGTTTGAAATTGTTTGCATGCACTCATAGAGTGCTCAGATCGATTTTCACTTGGCAATTTTTTTAAATGGATTTTCAGATGATCTCAAATCAAAAGAATTCAAATTTTCAAATTTTCTGAGACACTAGTCGATCGATTATCTTCGTTTTTGCTGCAGATCAGTTGTTGATCGATAGGTAACATGAAGATGCAGCATTTGAGGATGGGCTTTCGATTTTTAGGTCGTTCAGGACCACCGTGGAGTGAAAATTAGAGGTGTAAATTAATTGCAAGTTTGATGAAAATTTTCAACAGAAATTCACAGAATGTCTTCCAATTGTTGATGGAAATGATGAAAATGACAAGTTTTCTTTATCTGTCAACGGGAATATATGTCGAGGACGAGACAGCGTCCTGGAGAAAGAATGAAGGTCTTTTCGTCCTCCTCAAGGAACTCCCGCTTCTCATCCTTCCACGGCACCTGCTTCACCTCCTCCCCGTCTGCGGAAGTCCACAGCCCTACTCCTTTCTCATACGCCAAGAACACCGCTCTCCCGCCAACTTCGGCAGTTCGTTGTCGAATCCGCGTCTCCTCAGGACGCCGATTGAACGCCTCCGCTACTATTCTTCTGACTTCTCCCACAGTCGGAGGATTCGGGAGATTGAGGACGTAGACACCTGTTCTGCCTCTCCATCCTCCGACCGTGGAGTCCTCCAGATGAAAAGAAGCTGCAAAGAAGAGGAAATGAATGAATTTGATGCAAACAAGTTGTTTTGGAAGGAATTCAGTTGAAGATTCCCTTCTGTTAATCATTTTTCACATTTTGGAGAATTCACACAACTGCTGATCGTCCTGCAAAGTATTTCCATTCATTTCTTGTCTTCTTCATGTTTTCTATCTCCAATTTACTTATTAGAAGAAAATCTTTCAAAAACGGATTCTCCTCATGAAAAATAGAATTTTCTTTCAGATTTGATTTTCATCTGAAGAAGAAGGAGTTCTCTTGTCTGCCTTGTTCTAAATAGTAGAATTAGGTTGTCATAATCAGTAGGAGGCACTTAGCCTCCAAATTTCGTCTTTAAATTGTTTTTGTCCTTCAAAGTTTCAATAAAAAGACCAATTTTCATGAAGTTGAACAGTTTGGCATCTGATGAAGAATTTCCACTAAAGTTCTTACTACTGATAATTGATATTAAGTAGACACTTGAGGCTTTATTTTCGATGTCGTTAAAGCAATTTCACATTTCAGTCACTGCATTGACGTGTTGTCGAACAAGAAATCCAGGACTTCTTATTGTTCTAATTTAAAATATTCTGGACATTCTTACAATGATTGACGCAAAGTTCACAAAAAGCAATAATGATGCAACCAAGAATGTAAAACAGTCCTATAATTTGCAACAGGAGTTACTCAATTGCTTGCTGAGAGACGGTTTAAGATTCTTGATAAAGATAACCTCTTTAATACACATTGAAAACTCATCCTCGGTGTAAATCAAGTATTTTGAGTTATCAATATTACACGTGCAGTGACAGTTCAAACGATGATCACAGAATGCGGATATCCAGCATCCTCTTGGAGTTGATCAGCAGTAGGGTTTCCATATTTCCCGAAAATCCATTTCCCGGGATCCGGGGAAACGACTAAATTGTAATAATGTCGTATTAACCGTCCAACAGTGTCCGAAGCATGGAAAATGAACGCAAACCGAAAATTTAAGTTACCAACATATGACAGGGATTATATACATGGTTTTCGGTTATACATTGTACTATGTGGTAAATTAAGCACACCACTGAGGCACATCTGAACTTGCACTTATAGTGATATGACCTGATATCTGATTTCTCAACTTCAAATACATGTACCAAGTTTCAGTGCATGATAACTGTCACTCATATTTGAATTACCATACAACAAATCACAGTACATTACAATTACAGACAAAACAATTACACAGTCTGGTATGAGTCTGGTTAGGTCTATAGACTACTATATACAACACACTGATCATGCCCCTGCAACATTAAACGTTTTACAGTACAATGAAGTAGCGTCATGTGCGGTAATTATGAGCAAAAAAACGGGGTAATTATGAGCAAGCCTTGAAAACGTTTAAAACTGTAGAATTATTGGCAAGGAGTATATAAGTAAGACATGTTAACAAGGCCATCAATGACTGGTGTGTAAATTTTGAATGAAATCCGTTCATTCTACTAGTTTACAGACATTTTCAAAGAGAGTGTGTTAAAAAATCTTTACGCCAAAGATCAATAAGGGATTTTCACTTTTGCGTAAACATCGATGTAGTTCTAAACAAATGAGTGGTGCAAGTAGAATATTCATATCGAATGTTTGGCAGTATCATGGGCAATAAATATCTATGCCCTATAGACTTATAAATAATGACTAAATTCCTGAAACAATAGCTCATAATTACCCCTATTTGCTCATCCATAAGTCATCTCCAACGAGGTAAATATGAGCGTTGACCTTATCAAATTATGTGGTCTCTTACGACCATTAATTGAATTAGGATAGCTATGTGCTATGACGTACTTATTTTTTGTCAATGGATTAATAAATTTTGCATGAAATTAATGGGTCACTTAGCTATTATATTTCAGCTACACAAACTACAGATAGTGAGTAGCTTACATGAACACAATACTACATGATTCTATGAATAATTAAATTATGACAGCTCTCTTCTAATTCATCATATTGTCTAGTATAGCCAACTTGCTAAACATGCTGCAACTGCAAGGGATTTACTTTCTATGTAGCTGCATAAATGTATCTTGATACGTGGGAACTGTCCGATAGCTTGAACAGAGTGATTTTTGGCATCGGTTTCCAGTCTTCTTGGAGTGCGCGCCAAGATTTTGTTGTGAAGACTTCGAGTCAATTGTCATGACGTCATTCACGGTCAGGTGACAGAGCTCGTTGTCCTATCATTGCTGCTATTGTTATGGTTATCGATGGGATAACCAATTATAGTGATCGGTTTCAACTGACGTTGCAAGCTGATATTTTAAACGTGTGTTATTTCTTCTAGCTCATTCATCGGTCTGGTCATGCCACGAGCCTACGAGAAAAAACGGAAGGTTGTTACCTCAGAGCAAATTTCAGCTGCAATTAGTGATATCAAGAATGGACAGACTTGGAGAGTATCATCTCAGCTACATGGTGTGCCCATGGGCACTATTGGACTGCATCTTAAAAATTCAGACTTGAAAGTTGGCGCTGGTATGTCGACATTAATCTGGAGCCCCGAACAAAATTCCTTGGTCGACAATGATCAAATAGTTGATCTTCTTCCTCCCCCAGTTATTCAACGCCGCGGTGACATGGAGTTTGATTTAGACAATTGTAAGTACAATCTCAAGTGATGGATTTTCAGATTTTATGAAGCATGTGGGTATGATCATGATGCATTTGTTCTGAAGTGATTCGATTTTTGATCAGTTTTCCATTTCTCTGAAATGACTGTAATTGAATGCTTACAATGAAATTCGCTGTTTTTAATTGATTTGTGATTGTAATCGGAATTCTACTTTGCAGCTAGCTCATAAAATGATAAGTCCGTATGATGATTATTGATATTGAAAAGTATAATGGATCATAGTTTGCCTTTCACAACACAATGAGAATTTAAAAGCATCACTATCTTTTGTTACTTTTCTATTATTGATTCGTTTATTTTCAGCTGAGAGACGATGGCTTAGGCCAGCCCTCCAGCTTCATATTTAAAAGATCATGGCGATCATAATATTGAAAAGGTTGCGGGAATTTTATAGAGGTCAAATGTTGAGTAGAATTCCAAATACTGAAATTATTTTGCAGAGGTTAGCTTCTGACTTTTGAAATCGAAAAAAAAGATTAAGTAGAGCAATGCACTCATCAGAGCTTGAGCCGTAGAGCCAATGTTCTTTCATTCAATGCCTATAGAGCCTAGATAATTTATTAGAAATACACTTATACAATTTTGAGTTATTCAAATAATCTACCGCACATCTTTATATTGCTCATAATTACCCCACTTTTGCTCATATTTACCCCGTTTGAGTAGATTTCGGGTGAGCAAGAAAATTCAAATTTTGAATATATTCGAATGCTCAATTTCTCCAATAGCCTTTATGAAAGTCAAGCTACATACACAAGAAAACGCAACATGTCTTTTGATTATAAATATATATGATTGTATTCCGTATAAACAATGTTTACGCAAATCGCTCAGAATTACCCCACATGACGCTACATGTTTTAGAATATAAAATCGAAGCTTTTGAAAAACGACATGTACGTGTATTTTCTTAACTACATAAAAAGTCGTAGAAGTGACAAACAAGGTGTTCAATGTTGAAAATGCTCTAAAAAGTTCAGCTCTAAAAAAGTTTTATTTTTTTGTTAAATGGTTGTTCAAAACAATTAACGATGATAGCAATCCGTCTCCCATACGTTTTCATATTTTGCGGGCAAAAAAATCCAGAAACCGAAAATGCTCTTTCTGAAGACACAGACGTGGGTTTGATGGAAAGGATTGCTTGATAGATATTTTCAAGTTTTTATGTACGTATCTTATCTTTCTCCATCATTCGGAAATCAGACGCTAGATTTCCACAGTTTTCAGTCAATGCTACTGACAGCATTGAATTGATTTGGTTTTGTAATTCAGATTCCAAATTTTCCTCTGGAATAATGTGTTCTTCATCATTCAATGCATCTTACATATTGACCATCACTATCCGATATCATTATCTGTATGAAGTCTCATAAAAATGTCCATTTGCTAGTGCTGAGCGGAACTACGTGAGTGAAGTGCGTTTGAATACAAAATTCTCTTCAGAACGAATTGAGTCTGGATTGTGAAGGAAGAGCGACAATGTCATGAAAACAGTCCGTTTCTTCGCTGAGAAATGCGATCTTTGAGATAACCGAGCAACAGTTTGCTGAAAGGTGTATCAAATGAATTAACTTTGCTATCACAGAATCTCAAAGCCGCTTCAGCTGATAGTAGGGTTGCATTAGCTCTATAAAGAGCATCAACAGTCATCTTTCACTGGTTCCAGACTCTTACATGATTCGTGTATGACTTACATATCATCATCAGAAACTTTAGAAGAAGACTTGATGTCTACGAAAGCTTCATCATACAGGGGACGCAATTGAACATATCGCAGTGTCCATTTTACACAAACTATTCCATTGTGTTCTGACATCTAATGTCAGATTGAGCTCCTTGCCGAATTGTTGCTTCACATATGTTTGGAGTATTTCGTTTGACTTAACTGCTGTACCTGAATTTCTTAACATCTTCGGCGAACTACATGAATTATATGGTTGAAGTCGGAGCTTCAATTCAGCCTTTGTCAATTCCTCGCTCTCGTTATCTGAATCTAATTCAGAAGAATCATTCGCGTCCTCATCTACATTTTGGGCGTTTAAATTCAGGTGTTTATAAATCGCATCTGATACTGCTAAATCAATGTCGTGTGCATAGCATTTCTGCACAAATAACTGGGATAAATCACCTAGTCTCTGCATAACTGCAGCCCCATCGGAAACAATAGCAATGCAATGGTTTTCAAGATGAATTTCATACTTCATCAGGTGCGTCCGAATACAATCTAACATTCTGTCAGCTCTGAAGGTTCAAGTTATCCTAATGAGACCCAAGCACACTTGAAGTGAATCTTAACCATGAATTTGTATGTTCAGGAATCTACGGCTCCTTACACTAGTCCATCCATCTATCACAAGACAGAATCGCTCACCTTCTTGAATTCGTTCAATGCTGATGTTTGTTGAATGCTTTCATGATTCACTTCATCCGTATATTGGTCAATTATCTCAGTAATTGTTGAAGGAGAACGAGGCAAACACATACCGTCTCTGGACATGGATTTCCGCAAGTATTCACTTTTGCACAGTGCATGTATAGATATGTCATCTACAGCAACTAATCTTGCAACAATCTCTTGGAGGAGATTTCGTTTCACGATCGAAACGAGTTTTGTTTTGTGTCCAGCCAATTTTTTGCTGCTTAGAAGACGAACTGGAGTTTGAAGACTCTAACATAACGTCATGTTTGTGTAAATGACGGCGCAAGCCGCTGGTAGAAACAACACCCTGATATTTGATCATTGCTGAACATTTTTTGCACTTAGCAGTTCCATTTCCACTTTTATCAAAATATTGCCACGCTGGGAGATTTTGAAGCCATGTACGTATAATCTACGTGAATCGGTAAGATGAATGAAAAACCAGAACTTCCAAGTAAGTAATCGGATATTTACCCTGCAACGCTTTTCGAGCTCAACCAATCAGAATTAATCTGCACTAATTGATGTTTGTTTCATCCTGTCCACACATCTGCATACACACTATGAACAGTTGTGAATAAGTGCTGCGATTTTAGCTTCATTGCTTCCCTGCCTCATCGCTGGCTTCGCTGATGTATCGATAACTCTGCGTCCATAGAAATAGAACATAGAATACTTCTACGCTCTGCGTACACTCGGCATATTTTAATCTACTGATGACGTTAGCGGAGCTCATGCATTGAGTCAGACCCCAAAATCGTACATATAGTTTGTATACAGTTTTCAATGAATAACAATTTCCCGGGATCCCGCGTAAATTTCCCTGGAAACGGGAACCCCGAAATTGTGCTATTTCCCGGGAAATTCCAGGGATTGAGATTCCCGGGAGGAAACCCTAATCAGCAGTGCTGGTTTGAATTACGAACTGACAAAGTCAATGAATTGTTGGTTAATTTGCGGATTTACGGAACATTGGATGCCCTGGTTTCCCATTTCAAGGCATTGAATTTCACCAAGAGAAATTTCTCGAGTTTCTGAATAATGTTTATTCATCAGAACTTACGAAAACAGCAGGTCTGGGCGGAGGAGGGTGTTGGACAGCGAAAGTCCTTCCATCTGGATGTCTGAAAGAAAAACAATTTCATAAATCTTATCGGGAAAGACACAATCTCTAATGAAATGAGGATCACATCAGCAGTGCTGTTTTACAGCAGGAGCAGCACAGAAGACTGTATTTTCATCCCTCTGGCTTTCATCTCCTCCGAATTTATATCTAATCGTTCAACTAGAAATGGTTTGATACCATAAATCATGTGGTTGAAGCTGAGCCGTGTTTCGTGGTCAATCAACCTCCGAGGTTTAGAGCGACGACCCATGCGGCAGAAAGGAGGTGGCTATAGATTTGTTTGAATGTAATAATGCAAAGACGTCCTGGCATTATTAAGTGATTAGCCAAACTCGAATCAAACTCCAAAAATAACATTCTAACAATCGCGGCCCATCTCAAACATAGTCCCCAGCCTCGCATGCCATTTTAAAATCCTTTAACTTCTTTCTCAAATAAAACAAAAAACACAGGATGGTTTCAGCAAGATTGTGAAATCGAACGAGTAAGATTCGAGTTTGTGCAAGAGGAAGACAGTAATGGAATCTCCATCCGCAGCTTAATAATAGAAGGAACAAAGGGATCAAATCAATGTTTTCCTTCTCTGAAGGTACATCTCCTGATTTTCCCCTTGTGAATAACATTTTCTTTTTTCCCAGACCAAGACTGACAGAAGCAAAGTTGCGATGCTCTGATGTTTTAATAGGTTGGGGGGGGGGGGGGGGGGGGGGTGTTACATTTTATTATGGCCACGATGGTTATTACAACGAGTGTCCTTTTACAAAAAGGTGGATTTTTCCAATTCCAGAAAGCCCCCCAACTTGATCACTACATAGATCTATAAGGATGCATTTTTTGCATTGATTTATTCACAAAGGATTGTAGATATTTGGTGAAGGCGCATTCTAATGAAGACATCAATTTGATGCCATTTTCAACATTTTGAGTTCAATAAAATGCTGCGATTTTCAGTTGGATAAGGACCACATGCAAAGCTGTAGGTGGAAAATTGAATTTTGTGTTTTAGCATTATTTTGTAATTAATGCAAAACTTGATGGAATATATGCAAGTTAAGGATATATTTAAGTAGAACTCTATAGATGTAAGGGATTAAGTGCTGATCGATGAGACTTTTCAATGATTTTCAAATTACGAAGAGCAGAATTAGGAGACCTAACGAAATCTAGATGTGTTCAAACTTCATAGGACAGGGTGCATGAACCCGAGCAATCGATAGGAAAATGTACCTGAGGACAGTCCGTGTGAAAAATTGTGACTTGGTACTTTTCGCTTAATCAGCGAAAGCACAGACATTGCATTTTAGCTACAAACTGCAAATCTGCGTCCCATTGGATTAACTGTGTTTTTTCTTTGATATGTCTGACAAGTAGAACTCGGCAGACACGCAGAATCGTAGTAGGCATAGGAAATAGCGATATTATGTTATGGGAGGTTTGGAATATGATGGATTAATTTGGATTTTATTATGTTTACTGTTAGTTATGACAGGTTAAATGAAGGGATTTGTTGAGATCAATTATGTGTTGTGTTAGTTGGTTGTGCATTCTGTGATTTTGTCCGAATTGACGTCGGGGTCTGCGCAATGCGTAGTCAGCGGCAGGACTGTCATGGCTGGGTTCTAATATTTTATGCTATCGTTTAATTCGCATTGCAGGCCTTGAGCAGTGCATGAATGGGAGGTGATGTGATTGCACGGGTAGAAAGTTCTATGGGCGCTGTAGACGTACGCTTGTCTAGCTCTGAGTGGCTTTTTGGCATTCTAATTGCCTTTAAGGGATCAAATTTGGTAACGGAGGATTCCTTTGAGGATTCCTTGTGACGGGATTGTATTCGGATTGAAGGATATCGTGGATTTTCGGTTCATGCTCGTTTGATCTGTGATGTTCACTCATCCCTCAGATATAATGATTCAATGCCTCCGGCTTTCGCGAGGTCGAAAGGCTGGGAATCGAACCCAGTCTTCGAATTGCTAACGCGGCATGAAGATCACCAAGAGCAAGTAAAGCTTTCAGCGCGCATTATGACTTTGTCTAAAGTTTTTGAGAAATTAGTGTTAAACAACGTTAAGACTGCTTTGGTCAGATGTTATGGTATTGAACAACACGCCTACAGGCCCTTGGGATCTACCACGAGCGCGTTGGTGACTATCACTCATGAAATTTAAATTCTCATGAAAAATTCCGATATTATTGGTGTACGTGTTTCTTGCTTGGACAAAACGAAAGCTTTTGACAATATTTTGAAAGCTTTTGTCGTACGAGCAGATAATTTGAACTCATTTATTCCGTTGCGATCATGCTATTTTGTTCAATAAAGTAATTACGTCAGTCCACAAATAGCAATTGTTATCTGATCTTTCTTAATGTCTTCACTTTTGTTCGTTTGCACCTTTTGCTGTTACTTGTATACTGTATTCATCTTTGTAACATGTAATGTATAAGAATTTTCTGTTTGAATGAATAAGCATTACTTTATTTTTATCTTAGAGGCATGCATGGGAAGGAGATTTGCTTTCACTTTATAAGTCAATAACTCACTTAATCTGAGTTCAATAGTCCTCTGAAGTTGCTGGTTTGAGTTTTCAAGTCTTCTGCGTTTACCCTCCTCTGTCTTCATGTCATGTTGAAGACCATCCACTGTCATCTGAAGTTGCTGCTTTGAGTTTTCAAGTCTCCTGCGTTTACCCTCCTCTGTCTTCAATGCCTGTTGAAGACCTTCCACTGTCATCTGAAGTTCCTGCTTTGAGTTTTCAAGTTTTCTGCGTTTACCCTCCTCGGTCTTCAGGGCCTTTTGAAGACCTTCCACTGTCCTCTGAAATTCATGGTTTGAGTTTTGAATCCTTTTCCGTTTACCCTCCTCTGTCTTCAGGGCCTGTTGAAGACCTTCCACTGTCATCTGAAGCTCCTGGTTTGAGTTTTCAAGCGTTTCCCGCTTACCCTCCTCTGTTTTCAGGTGCTGTTGAAGACCTTTCACTGTCCTCTGAAGCTCCTGGTTTGAGTTTTGAAGGCTTTCTCGCTTACCGTTTTTTTGGTTCTTTTTTTTTTTATATTCCTCTGTCTGTCAAAGGGCCCTGGGTTGAAGAACTTCCACTGTACTTTGAAGTCTCGGTGGAGATTTGAGTTTTCAAGTCCTTATCTGCGTTTATCCTCCTCTGTCTTCAGGGCCTGTTGAAGACCTTCCACTGTCCTCCTGAAGCTCCAGGTTTGAGTTTTGAAGGCTTTCCCTCGTTTAACCCTCTTCTGTCTTCAAGGCGCCTGGTTGAGACTTACTGTCCTTGAAGCTCCTGGTTTGAGTTTTGAAGGCTTTTCGTTTGCCCTCCTCGGTCTTCAGTGTTGCTAGGGACCTTCCATGTTCTCTCTGAGAACCCCCGTTTTTCAGATTCAATGTCGATTCAGAGGATAGTAAAGCAGATTTGCAATCTCTCCAAACACTTCGAGTTCTTCCGGCTAATAAGGAAGTTTGAGGTATTTTCTCTCAAACTTGCACTTGAATCCTTCTCGATTTCGCACCTGGGAATGGACAAAACAAGAAAGGAACGCAGAGACAAGAATTGCAGCAAAGTCAAGCAGTGCAAAATTATCACGCAAATGCTAATCTCAGAACTACTATCAAGGATCATCACCCATGACACCTCTGTAATGGAGGCTGGACAAAAACAAAAAACAAAGAAAATAGCAAAAAGCAACAAACAAAACGAAAAAAAAACAAGAACACAAGGAAAATCACCAAACCCCAAAACGAGACAAACATGTACCCATCCTCAATACTCTCATTCCCACTTCCCACCCAACCCCCTCGGCCCCCCGCACCCCACCCCCCCACCCCCCACCCCCCCCGCCCACCCCCCCCCCCCCCCCCTCCCTCACCCCGCCACCCCCCCCCCATACCCCCGCACACCACCCCCCCATTCCCCCCCTCCACCACCCCCCCCCACACCCTCCCACCCCGCCCCCCACTGAGCCCCCCCCACCTACACCCCCTCACCCCCCCGCCACGCCCGCCCCCCCCCCCCACACCCCCCACCGCCCCCACCCCAGCCCCCCCCCGTCCCACCCCCACGCCCTCCCTCCACCCCACCCCACCACCCCCCCCCCCCCACCCCACCCCCCCCCCCCCCGCCCTCGCCCTAACCACCACACCCCCCCCACCCACCCCCTCCCCCCCCCCCCACACCCCCCCCCCCACACCCCCCCCCCCACCCCGACCCCCCCCCCCACTCCCCCCTCGCCCCCCATCGCCCCCCCCCCTCACCCCAGCACCCTTCGCCACCACATCCCCCCCCCTGTCCCTCCCCCCCACCCCACTCACCTCCAAATCCGACAACGACCAATTGAAAAGACAAATAAAAAACCCCGACGCAAACTACACCACCTCCTTATACCCGGAACCCCACTGAATCAGACCCCCATAGTCCAATGAAAGCCGCATCCACTGCACATGCGCCAACAAGACACAGTTCGATTATGCCAGATCGTCGCACCCAACCAACAATACAACAAAAACTACCCATTATTGAAGTTATTATACCAGACAAACAGCGATTACAGCTAGGGAGAAGAATCACTCCCAAAGAGCGACGTAACAATTCCAAAACAAAGGAGGCGACAAGAGCTGAACAGATGATTTGCTTACAAAAAGACCAAATTGAACAGCAACCCAACTAGAACCAGTAACCAGTTTGTAACCCATTACACAGTCTGTGTAGACTAAACGCTCGGGCGATTTATTTTACAATACAAAGTTCGAAGACGCAAAATTGGAGAGATTTATTCTTTGGCATTCATCATGACTGCCCTCCCGTACATGACAACTATAATCAAAAGAAAAGAAAATGACAACACTCACACTATCAAAGGTCATCACCATGACACC